>JAJQXH010000042.1:162500-285000 GCA_022343465.1 Oscheius sp. G VE-2021
TTGTTCTAAAATAAATTTTTCTTAATAAAACATTCTAGTCATTTTCTGTGTTCACAAATATTGCACAATTCACAGCCTGTGCTTTTGAGATAAGACTCCTACGCAGTCAGACCGAAGACTGATAAAATCAGGCGTTGAAACTGACAAAAACATAAAAATCATCATTCTATGGCGAACAATGGTTTTGCGAATAATACTCAGGCCATTGGTAAAGCCAATTTTTTTGGATTTCGTTTAAAAACAAGCTCAATTTTATGTTTCCGAAGAATGACAAGTCGTGAACAAAAGCAATCAAATTTAGATACTTAAAAGTTACAAATAAAACAATCAATTAAAGTTGAATTTTTAAAATCATTTTTGGTATGGCTTGATTAAACGAATCTTTTTTTTCTGTTTATTCGCTTTTTTCTTTGACAGCGTTGAAGTCAATTTGTCGATGAAAAAGCCGTTTTAAGCTGAAAAGCGCAGAAAAATACATTCCACAGCGATAACGAAAATCAGCCAAAAGGCTTCAAAAAGAAAACAGCTTTCAGTTTTATTAAATAGAGTTACTTTTATAATGCAAAAACAACCTATGAAAATCGTCAGATGGAAAAGTTTTGCAATTTTGGTAGTTAAAATGGTCTCTTGAATTGACTATTTTAATTAAATAAGTAACATTCGATTAAAAAATGTTTAAACACATTTTCAGGACTTTTGTGTTTTTTTTTCTGCATTCATACTTGTTCAAATATATTTATAAAATATAAACTTTTAATTTTTTTAATTAAAAAATTATTTTTTTCATGTTTTGCAATGTTTTACTAGCTTTAAAGAAGATGTTTTTTTAAAAAATTTAAATTCCAAATATGTAGTTTTTAATTATTGGCTAATTGAATATAAGCTAATTTAAATAATAATTTAAATAAAAGTTTAAAAAGAAACCGAAATTTTCATTGAAACAAGATTTAAAAAAAACTAAAACTTAATTCATTTTTTTTGTTTTGAAATTTATCGGATGTTTTATAGTGCATTTAAAGTAAAGAGCGACGGTTCGGAAATGTTTGTGTTGAATGTTTTGGATTTTTCTAAATTTATTTATTTTCACCTTTCTAAAAAAATTATACCGCTAAATTAACAATTATAAAATGTAAACTTTTAATTTTTTTAATTTGAATTTTTTTTTCATGTTTCACAGTTTTACGTTGTTTAAAGGTGATATTTTGTTTTCTTTTTAAATTGTAAAATTTTAAGATTAAATCACAACAAACTAAGCTAATTTAAATAATAATTTAAGTAAAACAGAAACCAATATTTTCATTAAAACACGATTTTTAAATTTAAAAATAAAACTAAAACTTAATTATTTTTGTTTCGAAATTTATCGGATGTTTTATAGTGCATTGAAAGTAAAGAGCGACGGTTCGGAAATGTTTGTTTTGAATGTTTTGGATTTTTTTAAATTGATTTATTTTCCCTTTTCAAACATTTCAAAAATTAGATTCATGGAGAAATTGGCTTAAAGAGAAGAAAAGGAAAAATCGAAATTGAAATATTGATATGATAAGGATATCAAGGAGTTTTATAGTTTCGTTGACTTAAATGTTTATTAATAATTGTTTATTTAAAGTTTCAAACAACAGAAAACACCTACCCTTGCGCGATTGCCCCTTAAATTAGGCACTGATAAGACCTTACCTCTGTGTATCGGCGGAGCCGGGTAGAGTGACTTGTTTTCGACTGGGAGGCAGACAAAGCGATAGAGCGCACTGTAGATAAGACACAATGGCCGCTCACGTGGATAAAACGCCAGGATAAAAACGCACAACTACCGCAAGGGCAATTTCTGGACATTTTATCAGAGGAAGTGGTCACGTGACAGAAGAACAAACTAAAAATGAGAGACCATATGGGTGTTCTTTAGAAAATTAGGAAAAAAGATCATTAGCCTTTTAATCGTTATTAAAAACCAACGACATTATACAATTTTACGGTAATCATTACGAAAACAGCCAGTATTCTAAAAAAAAATCTTTGCTTACAAGGGGAACCGAACCAACTACTGTCAGATTATGGATCTAGCTAGCTAACCACTGCACCATATGGATTAAGGTAAATTGGAAAATATTTTGAAACAAAACTGGAATTTAATTTAAAATAAATCTTTTTTTAATCAAAATTTACTTATTTTGAATTCAGTGCTTTCTGAAAATTATGTTTAAATTTAATCCGAGGTTTGTTTCAAAATAGTTTCTAATTTACGTTGGCCCATATGGTTTAAAAAATCAAAATATGAAAGGATGCCAATGATTCATTTAAAACGAAAAAAATTGGCATTGAATTTTTATTTTGATGGTTCTATCTTTTAATAAATAAATAAATTGAATAGTAATTTTTGATGATAGTAAAAATAACTTTAAAAGATAAAATTTAAAAAAAATATTTTCATAGAAAAACCGTAAATAAATTTTAGTTTGTTTTATCACAATAATATAAAATAGAATTTATTTCAAAAAAGGGAAAATTGTGTTTTAAAAATGAAAAATTTTTGCGATTGAAGTAGTTTGATTGAAAATGTAAAATAATAACGAATGGGGGATCAATTGGTAATGACAAGTGATGCAACATTGGTATAAAGTGAAATATAACGTAAAAATAATAAAACGGAAAAGCAAATATATTTTTTTCCATAAAAATATTAACTACGTTTGCGACGTAGACTTTCCGAATTCTCACTATTTAAACTTCCATCGGTCCAATAACTGTCGATTTGAATCACCAATTGTTGGAAAAAGGTGTTTGTGGAAATTCGATAGTATGAGATCTTCGAGCAAAAGTAGTCGTTGAAAATGGGAAAAAGGATATAAAAAAAAGATATAGTAGAACAAATTTTTGTTTAAAGAAAAATTTAATATATGTTATAAATTTAATAAATAAATAATTTCAAACTATCATTAGATCAGAAAACTTTGAAAGGTCAAAGTTTTTAGGCTTTTTAGTTGTTTCGGGAGGATTTCAGGTTATTGAATTTTCTTTAAGCAAAAAGATGTCTAATATGCATTTGGGACGGTGGCGTCCACCCGACTACGGAACAAAATTGGAAATATAGATAAAGTAATGATAAAACATTTGTAATATATATATATATTCATTTTTCAAAATTAAAAAATATATTCAGGGATACAAAAAGTCTACTAAAAGAACTATGTCACGAATTTTAAATTGCGGGGAAATTCTGTTCGTGGGAATACCATCAATATGATTCAACCGTGGGTGGCTCTATCAAATCGAAAACGATTCTACATTTCAAGAATTTTTAATAGGAAAGTGATTTTTTAACACTTCTGATGTTCAGTTAAACAATATAAAGCTAATTATAAGCTAGAATTTTAAAAAAAAGTCAAAGAAAGACCAAACAAAAAAGCGATATGAAACAATTGTTAAGGTAATGATAAAACATTGACAAATGTTAATTTAAAAAATTACAAGCTGCTTTTAAAAAATTTGAAAATTTATTGTTTTTGACAGAAACACGGAACAAACGGCAGCCGTCGCTGATTGACAATGAAACTGTTCGCCCACTTGTTGCGTCCGATCGCATTAGCGAGAAAGGCGGATAAAAGTATAGGATCTGTGTGACGCGAAACGTGCCAAACAGACAATGGTTTTTGATATTGACAAAGTCTGAATTTTGCAGGCAATAGCAAAATTTTTGTCACACATTGCTAGGATTAATTGAATTTCAAAGTTTGAGTGCAACAATAATTGCTAAAAACTAAAATGGAAAAAATTTCTCACCACCTTGAAACATTGAAATAAACTATTTTTTGGAATTTTAGAATTATTAGAAAAATATACGAAAAACCAAAATTAAGTTACAAAATGGTAGGTGGAATCAAATATAATTCAAAAAAAAAATCTGCCGAAAAACTTAATTTTAAAAAGAAAACCCTTTTTTCATTAAAAACAGGAAATTAACAAAAAGTTCTAATGGACTTTTAACGTTTTTGAAGATTTCAAGATTATAAGAGAAACTTTAAAAAAAGTGAATTTCTATTTATTTGGCAGGTAGAAAAGGCTTTTCAGCCGCCTATTAATGACAAAAAACATGAAAAGAAATAGCACCATCATGAAACATTGATTTGTCCAAAAAAAATATTTAAAAAAGTCAAAATTTAAAAAAAATTTAAAATTTCAAAAAAAATTAGATTTAAAGATTCAAAATTTCGAATTACTCAGTTTTTTTATAGCATTTAAAAGTTTTTGAAGATGAAATGAAAACATAAATTCGGAATGAAAAAGTAAGCCTAAAAATATAGTTCAGTGTGTTTGATAACCAAAGAAAAAGATATGAAGAAAAAACCCGAAGAAAAAAATGGACCCGATAAAAATTGATTTAACGATTTTCTGATTATGCAGTGAAGAGCAAAATTTTTGAAATACTTGCCAAAAATATGAAACATTTGAATATTCTTAAATAACATGTATTTAATGTAAAATTTAAGGATGCAAAAAATTAGGGATTTTTAAAATATTGCTTCACTCACAATTAACAAACACACGGCAGTCTACCTGACTCATTAATGACATGCCTAATGAAAATACTTGACAACAACTTGTAACATTGAAAAGTTTTTGTTTTGAAAATTTTTGAAAAGTTAAAACTATATTGCTAAATTGATAATATTTTAAAAGAATCGAAAATCTAATTCAGTTAGAATGCAAAAAACAAATCCGGAGGAGAAAAAAGAGACTGGAGGAAATATGCTGTTTGATCCAGACAAGAGGCCTTTAGCACTCTGAAACAGCTGTTGTAAAAACGATGAGGGCGCATTGAGCGATCAGATCAATCAGGATAAATGGCTTTTTCAGCCGGACTTTATCCTTTGGATGATTTTCCACATGACATTCATATCAAATTTTCAGAAACTAATAACGAAAATCTAAGGTAACTTTAAAGTTTTGATTATGTTTAAAAATCTTTTAAATCAAAAAAAGTTTTAGACGTTTTAATGTTTAAAACTTTTTAATAAGTTTTTTTTAGATTTAACATTAAAAGGTTTAAAACTTTTTTAGATTTTAAAAGATTTTTAAACATAATCAAAACTTTAGTTACCTTAGATTTTAGTTATACGTTTCAAATATATTGAAAAAAATATTTTTTTTCATATTTTGACAAAATCAATAATAAATGTCAAAAGAAGATTGAACCCGTCAAGTAAAAATAAATTTGAACATTTTTAAGGAAAAAAAACAATATCACAAATTTTTGATTATTTTCACAAATTAGTCCGTTGGACAGTGGAATTTCCATTTGTGTCCAGACTTTCGAATAAATCTTTACAAAAACTTTTGTAAACATATGTTCTAAAAAAATGATCTCAAAATTATGATTTACATTGTTTTTTTTTCATATTTTTTAAACTAAAAAAATGTCGAAAATAACACTACATGAAACTTTCAAAACACTAGTTTTCGAAAATTTCTGCAAAATTCTAATTACAATTACCCAGCCAACATGTAAAATTATTATTGTATTTAAAAAAATGTAGTATTGACAAGTCAAAAAATAGTTTTGGTCCCGACGCGAAATCTACACAGTTGATAAAAAGGGAAAGAAGAGAAACATCTGCGCTCGTCCTGCGTGGGCGTGTCCTATTTCCCTTTTCGGGCGAATAACAAAGAGCTCCGGGCGCTGAATTTGTGTTGGCCAGCGGCCATAAGCAAACAGATCCGATTCTCTCGGAGAACACAATCTCTGTCCGAATTGTGAAACAAAGCACTCAGAGGACAAGAAGTTCCGGAGGCAAGGAGAAACCAAAAATCAGAAATTTCTTTTTAGAAACTTTGGCTTGAAAATTCATTGAAAAATCGTTTTTGTTAGGTTTTTTTATCCAATTTAACAAAGCAGCAAAGGCCAGCAAAAGTAAATCAAGTGTTTTATGTAAACTATCTAACACTTTGGAAACGCCGAAATTTAAAAAAAAAACAATTTTCAAATTTTTATTGATTTTGGCTAAAAATTGATTTTGGTTCATTGAACAATCGCTGTTCCTAGGGTTTAAAAAAATTAACTAAGCCAGAAAAACAAGAAGGAGAACTAAAGAACGTTAAAGCAAATTATTTAAGTAAACACTATGAAACATTGGAAACACCGAAATTTGAAAATGACAAAGTAAGCATTCTGGTTTAAAAACTTCCTCGAAACAATGGAAAGACCTAAATTTTCTTTAAAAAATTAAAAAAAACCTAAAAATTGGTGAAAAACTGTTTTTTTTTAAAAATTTTTAATTCTTGTTTTAAATCTTCATGGAATTATCGAATTTTCAATGTTATTATCTAACTTACAACCCAGGGGTCTAGAAGTCACGACAAAGTAAAAAGATTTGAGAAATGTGCTTAATAAATCACTTTGAAACACTGGCACGACCAAAGTTTCAAAATGGCAAACTTAAATTTTGTGGAAAAATTGCTCTAATTTTAAACCACTCTGGTATAAAAAAAATTATTGAAAACGTTTAAGGTAGTGATTAAGGAACTTTCTGAAACATTTGAAGTACCAAAATTTCAAAACGAAAATTTTTTTTTTCTTTTCTGTTCCTAAGTATATTTTTGAAATTAACTAAACAAGAAAACAGGGATAACTGCAGTAAATAACATTTAAGCAAGTAATTTAAGTAAACACTATGAAAAAAAATTTAAAAAGGTCCATTTTTACCCATTCTGGTTTAAATACTTCATAGAATAATTATTTTGTTAGGTTTATTATCCAAATTAAATAGACCAGAAAAAAGAGAAGCAGCAGTTAATAACGTTTGAGCAAGTGGTTTAAACAAATCAAAATCTCAAAACATTAGAACCACAGAAATTTATAAATGGCAATATTTAATATTTTTTTAGTAAAAATATAAAAATAAAAGTAAAAATATTTGTTTATATTGAACACTTTGTTTAAAACCGTCATGGAATAATCGCCTTTGATGATTTGCAAATTAACTAAGCCAAAGAAAGTACCGAAAGAGTGAAAGACACTTGAGAAAGTGATTTTGTAAAATCTCTGGAATATTGGAAACACCGAAAATTTAAAATGAAAAGAAAATTTGAAAACGTTTAAATGATTTATAAATTTTGTTTCTTTGTTAGAAAACCCGCTTTTGCTAAATTATTCTTTTCAAAATAAACCAATCTGAAGATGGTACGAATGTATTAAAGACCCGATTGAGCAAGTGGTTTAAGCCGATTTTCTGAAACATTGGAACCACCAAAATGTCAAAATTAAAAAAAAATTATCACTGTTTTATTTAAACTTTAGATGAAATAGCAGAATAAATTTTTTAAGGAAAGAGCTATTTCTTTATTTGTCCAAAATTTTGTTAAAGGAGAAGTCAAATATCATTGCAACATTATTAAGAAGAAAATTTGTAATTTTTTGTATATAATTGAAACATTCATGTCATTTATGAATAAAAAATGAAACATTTCTGTATTAAAACATTTTAGTCTCCAGAGCATGATAAGGTCTTTTTTTCGAAATTCAATATTTCCCAATTAGAAAAATTAATTTTTTAAATATTTTTGGGGATTGAATCAAGTTTCAAAAAAGCTTTTTTTGAACTTTTTAAACTTAACTTTTATTCAAAAACTCAAAACAACTAATAAAGTTTGTAAAATATTTTAATCGTCAAAGTTTCATCCACATGTATTTAAAAAAATCTTTGAAATACGTTTATTAAAAAAATGAAAAAGGCATTGTCAAATCTTTTGAAACAAGGAAGTGCCGTGTATAATGTTTTCAAAAAAGGTTTCACTGAAAATAAAAAAAAACTAATGTTATAAACGTTTATAAATTGTTATAAATAAAAAACTATAAATAGTCTTAAAGTATATTTTGTCGAGAGGGCGGCGGGGTTTCCGCTGAAAAGAAGCGCTGACCGCTGTGTAATCCGCAGAAAAAGCCACGTGTGTCCAGCGCCGAAAACTAATGGCGGCTGGCGCGCGGATACTTCTCTATTAGGGCTTGATTCAGCGCCGTCGACCGCAAAAACACTTCTTTAACTTTGAACTTTGAGATTTAAAAGAACATGAAAAGTTGAGGTTCACTTTTTGTTGAGGGGAGGAGAGCAAACAGAGAGAAATGACCTTCATCGGTTGTGTTTGCCGAAAACCGGTCAAACGAGACACGTAATGTCGCGAAATCGAAAACGAAGGGTTAACAATGAACGCAGTTTGGTCTTCAAAAGACTTTTGAATGGAGCAGTGGGTCTTTTGAAAATATTTTTCAGGGCAGATTAATTTTTTTTAAACTTTTTTAAAGAAAAAAATGAAAGAGAGTTTAAACTTTGACTTTGTAGTATTTATAATGTCTCCCTAATCAATTTTCCTTTAAAGGGGAAGGACCTCGTAAAATTGATTTTTCAAAGTCTCTTCACATTTAATAGATGTAGTTTACACGATTCTGAAACAGACCCATTTTATACGATTTGGACTGCAAAAGGGGCGCGTTTACACGGCCGTTTTACGCGTTTGCCGCACGAAAACACGGCTAGAGTGGGCGAGAGAGTGTGGAAAAAGGGGAGACGCAGAGTTGGCGGCAATTCAAATGACAATTTCCCCAAATATATATATATATATATATATATATATATAAAATATAAACAGTTGAATTATTTTCTGGGAAAAGAATTGATTGGACAGGATTAACTAGAAAATTGGAAATGTTGAATCTTTAGGAAACGATGTGAAACATTTTCCCAACATGTTTCTATAACATTAGAAAATTTAAAAAAAATCATAAATTGCAAAAAATTGAACTTGATGTCTAACTATCTGGGAAACACTAGTCATTTTATTATGAATATTTAGAAACATAGAAGACGTGTTGATTGTTTAAAAGGAAGTAATTTTTTTAGTGAACATTAAATGTTTTTAAAGTTATTTTACATTACATTTCAAGAATTGATAATTAGTCAAAACTTTTTGAAAGAAAAACAGCTAAATTATTTGGTGGGAAAATAATTGATGCATTTTGATTGCCAATTGTGATCCAAGGCTCACTGGAAAGTTGCAAATTATAGATCTTTAAAGCCTCAGGTGAAACATTCTTCTAACTTCAACTTTGGAAAATTAAAAAAAAACAATTATGAGATTTTGGAAAAAATCTGATTATCGTCTTGTGGCATCAGAATATGCAAATATCAAGTTTATTAATGTGCTGAATATGTTCAATAAAAATTACTAATTTATAAAACTAAAAAAACCGGGAATTGAAATGTGAATTTCAAAACTCAGTTTAAAAGTTTTTTTTAAAGAATTACAAAAAAAAAACATTGAAAATCAGTCGAAAAACGAGTCAAATTAGGAAAAGAACCAAAACATTTGATTTTGATTTCAACAAGTGAAAACTTAGTGATAGAAAAAAACTTAACCCTTGATCAATTGAAGTATTAAAAAAAACATTAAAACTGTTGAAAAGGAGTATTTTAAATAATTTTAACCGTAGCAGCGAATGTGGCTATTAAATTAAGGGAAACAAATTGAGGTTTAATATATAAATGTGCTAAAACATGTGGTCCATTTTTCCTTTATAGTAAAAAAACACAAAAATTCAAATTTACCCAGAGCCAATTTTTGATTGTATTTACATTTGTAGTGTTGAATTACAATAAATTAAAGTGTTTAATTATCATTAAGAGTGTTTAAAATTCGAAATTGATGTTTGCATAATAAAAGGGGCGGTCCGGCCACCCTTAATTTTTTGTGAATTAATTTTAACAAATTTTTTCTAAAACTTACTAAACAATTTTGAAATAAAAAAGCCAAAGGATTGTTTCCAAAAAGAAAAAAAATGAAGAGAATGAAAAAAATAAGAAAACAATTTACAGGACACCTTTTCTCAACCTTATATAAGCCGAGGTATTTTTTTGTATTTTTGGAAGATTAAAAACAATGGAACTTATATGAAACAATTAAAAAAGAATTACATAATTTTAAAAATTAAAATTTAAAAAAATTGACTGATCAAAAATTTTAGGGAAACGGAAAAATTTCAAAATAAAGCTGGCGAAAATGAAATTTCAGATTCTTGGAAAATATTTCGACACATGTGACAACGCAGGCTTGTTGGCGGAAATGATTTACAATGAGACCGTCGGGCGTAATATTTTCTCTGCCTCTCTGCCTCTCTCTTTCTCTCGTTTCCTGCTATTACAGATGGTCTTCGGCGATAAAACGGCTGTGCAAATTGAACGGAACCCAAATGGAAAGCCTTTTTCGAGATAGTGTGATAGAAGGAGAGACGCAGATTTATAAGAAACGAGAGAGTGTGGAAGACGAAGAGAGGGAAAAGAAACGAGAGACAAAGATCGCTGGGATTAGCCGCCCTTTACACCGGCTGGCGGCAGCAAAAACGCCGGTTGGCGGGAAAACCGCGGCAGCCGGCTGGCCGTACGGGTGCAGGTGCACCCGTGTGCCAGCCGGCTGGCACTGATTGGGAATAAAGAGACGCAGAGTTTGAGCATTGATTTTTTTGGACAAAGAACTTGGCGTAGTGAGAATAGCGGCAGCCGGCTGGCAATAGCTTTTAGCGTCAGCCGGGTGCATGTGCACCCGGCTGACCGCAATGACGAAAGCCGCGGGGGAGGGTGGGAAACTGGTAAACAGCGGGCAGGGCTTTGTTCAGAATGTGACCGTTGGATAGAAAATAAAACCACGGGCTTGCCGGACTATAACATATAGGAATAATTTTAAACATTGACAAATATTAAAAATTAAAAAAAAACATTCAAAAAACTTTGCTAAAATTTGGTATTTCTACTTTTTGCCTGAATATTATAATCTTCACAAGGAATCCATTTCAATTTAATGGTACGCAATAAAAATTTTGGATTTTTAATATATAAAATATTTTAAAACAAATTTAGCACCGTTCAGATTGTTAATAAAATGACCGGTAAGAGTGAAATGACTTGCTAGCCCTTCAACATTGTTTTTTCCTCAAATCTTAAATTGAATTTTTTTTTAAAAAGTATGTTTTTAATTTAATAAAAAGCTTTTGTGTTTTTTCAGTTTGTTTATAAATTTTTATTGTTTTCATAATTTTGTGATTCAGTGTTATGTGAGTTGTCTAATCTTCAGAAGGAAAATTTTCCAATTGGAAAAAAACCAACAATAAGATTTAAAATTTTAAACAAATAAATGGTTTTAAATCTGCAAACATGATATTCGCGCAAAACAGTTTTACAAAAGGACTGGATAGCAAAAAAGTAGAATTGCATAACATGTGAAAAATGTTAAAAAACTTAAATTAGACCTTTTTTTAAGAAGAAAACGAATTATTGGTTTGTTGTGCCCGAATGAATGATAATTTCAAAAGACTTACGAATATTTTTTTATAAATTAAAAAAAATTTCTTAGACTTTTTTTCAGAAAGTGGCTCTTTGGGGAAAAAATAGCAACAGGCTTGCCTGGATCATCACAAAGTAGAAAGGCGCAAAAAAGAGTGAGAAAACTGAATTTTTTTTCTTTTTATAAATTTGGTGATTCAATGCTTTGTCAGATTTTTATAATCTTCACAAGAAATACGTTTCAATATCTTTCGAGAGAATGTTTTTTGAGTTATAATTTTGAAAAAGTGGTTCCAACAAAACGAAACAAAAAGAAAGACATTCAAATTTAATTATTTCGCAAACAACTGTTGTCTAAGTTAGTGTTAACCATCGGATTGAAAGTTTAAAAAAGACCTTTCAGTTTTAAAAAAAAATAAACGCGGTGTTTTTTTTGTTGTTGAGAAGTTTGGTGATTCAATGTTTTGTCATAGTTTTATATTCGTCTATAAAATACGTTTTATTACTTTTGTCCACTTCTTTTATCCAAGTATTAAATGAGCTACAGAAGTTGTCTGCAGTCGCCCGACTCTCCCAGAAGCCTACGAAAAAGCTGCCCACGACAAGGAGAGCTGTACCAGCAACTTGGATGGCGGGCAATCATAGCCGATTCAAAGGAAACTGTGGATTGAACAAGATTCTTCGAGCGACCGAAGCGACAACTGTGATTCATTCTGGCGGTTCAGGGTGTATCCCTAGAGAATAAACCGTTTGTATGTATGTATGTAATTTAATAAAATCAGACTAATGCTAGAACGGGAAGTTGTATAGTGGAAAAGCATGAACATGTGAAAAGGATTAAACAACAAAAATTAGTTTTTTTTTCTTCAAATTTTTCATTTTGTTTAGAAGAAAAACATCGTTGATCCTAATGAATGATAAATTTGAAAGATTAACAAATTTTTCTGAATGAGAAAAACTAATTGGACTTAATTTTTTTCCAGAAAATGGCTATTTGGATTTTTAAAAGAAGAAGAAACGACAAAAATGCAATAAAAAGTGAAAAAATTGTGATCATTTTGAAAAAAGTGGAGATGAAAAAAGAATTTTGGGTTTTGATTTTATGTATAAAATTTTTATGTTAAAAACATTGGTGGTTGAAAGTTTTGTAATATTTAGAGAGAAAAAACTATTCGATGCACGAGCTAGCGTTATATTTTAAAGCAAAAAAATGGTTTTAGGTTAGCCAAAAGATAACCATTGGACAGAAATTAAAAAAAGACCTTTGGTTCTTAAATAAACGCGACTTTTTTTTAGAAGTTTGGTGATTCAATGTTTTGTCACAGTTTTATATTCTTCACTAAAACGCGATATGAATACTTTGGTCAATTGAATTAAAGGGACAGTCAGGCGGCTTTTGCAACTTTGTCTCATATGAAAGAGAAAATTCAGTTGTACAAAAAACTCTTTGAGACCTTGTCGCAAAGCCCTAGTTTTTGAGAAAATCGGCCTCGAAGTGGCCGATTTCGGGTTTCCATCTACAGAAAGTGTAGATGGCCCGGACGGTCAATGTGTCCTGCGTTTAGTGGCAGTCTAATTTGAATGAGAGAATGAGGGAAATGAGGAGGGCGCGAGACGATTTAGCATTTTTGATTATGCAAAATAACCGACCGTATCCAATGAAAAGGAAATGAAAAAGCCGCCTGACTGTCCCTTTAAACAAGCATACTTTAATACAAACTAAAACAATTTTCTTAATAGCTCAAAATGAAAAAGAATTTTGTTACAACAAATTTTGTTAATACATTTCTACAAAATTTGGGGATCTTTTTGAAAGTATTGTAATTGTATTTGTTAGAGAACTAACATTTTCAATTATAAAAAAGACAGGGAAATTTAAGTTTTACGCAGTTCTAGGCTTTTTTTAAATAATGAAAGAAATTTAATTTCAAAAAACAACTTTTATTTAAAAAATTTCAAATTTGAAAGACAAAATATTAATTGCAATTGTTTTCTTTCCTTTTGTTTAGTTCCTAATTTTGTAAATGAGACTAAAACTGCTAAACGATTTTTGTTTAATTTGATATTTTGCAATCGTCTGAAAGTTTTAAATAAAAAATAAAAAAAGTTACGAAACGTTTTGCAAGTATTATATTTACCCATTTGTTTAAATTTATTTGTTTAAATTTTAATTTAAACCTAAATGTTTCAAAAATAAAATAAAAATTTTATAATTAAAAATTGAATAGTGACGAAAAAACAATATTTCAATTTTTTGGAATAATTTTTCATTTTTCAACGTTATTTATTTTTAAATGTTTATCTCGGCGAATATGTAACAAAACAAATCAACATTTGGAAATTATGGAAGTTTTCACATTAAATAAAATTTTCGGAAAAAAATCGAACCTTGGTCGTTTATCCGCCAGCTTGACGGGGTCCAAATGAACCGCGTGACAATCATCTGACTAAAAATAACAATTGACTCAACGAAGTACCCCAATTTCTCCGCAAATCCCGTGATTTCTCTAAATCCTCAGTCGTGGGAACGCACTTCTTTTATTTGTCTTTCTTGTTTGAGCGAGTTTCAAAAGAATGAGTAATAGTGTGTGATTCAGAGAGACGCAGAGAGTCACGTCATGCTGGATGAAAGATTAAAGGACTGTTTTTGTATTAGAGCACGAAAACATTCAACAAGCAAAAATTCTTTTAAGCGGGATTTTGCCGTAAAACATGAAAACAGTGTCAATTGAAAATAAAAATTTTCAACATTTCGGTTTAAAAATACATATTTCGAAATTCTCGCTAAAAATTTGAGTTTTAGGTATTTGAGCCTCAAAAATGCGGATTATTCAAAATTCGAGATTTAAAAAATCCTGGCTTTAAAAATTTGGGTTCACATTTATCAAGGTTATCAATTTGAACAATATTAAACTAATTTTTTTCGTAGATCACGATAATGTTTTAAGGCTTAGCAGTACTTCTAAAGCCTTTTTATCTATTAAGAAGAAAATCAAAAGACTGATATTGGTACACATTAGACTGACAAATGTATTAAAGTGGGACTATAAAACTGGAAATTGTGGATCTTTAGTAAATGATGTGAAACATTTTTCTCACTTTTTGTCTTTTTCTTGAAAAAAAAATCAAATGAAGCAAAAATGAGAGTGATGTGAATTTTTTCAATAAGATGATTGATTCCTAAACATGTGGAAACTAGGATTTAAACGTGAATTTCAAAATTATGTTAAAATGTTTTTTAACTTTTTTGAATTTACTCATATAAAAAACGATTGAAAATTACTCAAAAAATATATAACAGTTTAGGGTTTTTTAAAGGTTTTTAAAAAGAAATCTGAATCCGAATTCCATTTTTCGGTCTTTCCAGGCGACAGGCACCTGTGAATAAACGGCATTTTAACGAACTACATTACGGTATTTATGCGTCCGATCGATTTTTGTAGTAACTTGAAAGGACGCAGAAAACTCTGGTTGTCTGACATGGTAGCGCTGCGATTTTCACACCCGTACGAGATCGGCAGCCGCGGCAAGCGTAGTCCCACTGCATACATCAATGAGCACCACTTGCAAACACAAGTCGAAAATAGGTTTCTGACGATTTTCTTTAAAGAATAAGCGAGAATAAGATTTAAAAAGGGACCGGAAGTGCGTTTTCCGTACAGCTGGGTGGCAGGTGGCACATGCGCCTGAAAAACAAAGATCGCGCGGCCCAATCGGGAAGGATACGCAGAAGCGACCGGAGAGCACGTTATTAGAATACGGAATGAGGAGGAGAGCGGAAACCAGTAACCACAGATGGACTGTGGGACATTGAGGCTCTTCTGGGCACCCAAACCTTAGGCCGCCTATAATAAGGACGCTAAAATGATTTTCAGATAAAATTGTCGTTTGTTGTAAAAAAAACCAAAAACAATTTTTATAAATAAATATGGAATGTAACAGTCAGCCAAAACTAAAAAAAAACAATTTTTTTGAAGTTTTGTAACGAAAATTAAATGTTTCAAAATTTAATTAAAAATGCCGATCCTCTATAAACTATAATACGTTGATGTATTTTGGTGGTCTTAAGATAATTAATTTAATAAAATAAAAATTACAAAATTTGCCTGATTAAACAAATAATTTTTTAATTTTTTGTTTTTTTTTAAGTTTTAAAATTCAAAACCTCAGTCCCAACTTTGAAAATAAACAAAATCAGTTAAAAAGTCTTTTCTAGACTTTCTTATTTTTATTTGTTTTTTTTACAAATTTCGACGCCATTTAAAAAAAATTGAAATTCCATTTCTTCGTTTTTATAAATCCATCTAGAAATAAGAATTCTGCTGCTCCAAAAAACTGAAACTACCGATATTTTGTTGTCATTTTAGTACTGTTTCCAAACAAAATTAAATATTAATGGTAAGTTTAACGTTTCCAAACTAAACTAAACATACAACATCTTCAAAAACTTTAATGGTTTTTGCGGGCTTTTAAAGATTTATTTCAGATATTTCACATTTAGAAGCGGTAATTTGTGCTTTAATTCTAGTAAAAATTTAAATTTTAACTTTTTATACTCTCCATTACATCCTTTAGTGGAAGGTTTGTATCGATTTTTAATTAAATCCTTTGTAAATTCAAAAAAAAGTTAAAATTTTGTTTTGTCGGATTTCTAAATTTTGTATTTTTACAATCGTCTGATATTTCTTTGTTTTTTCGTAAATCGATCTCAAAATAAGAAAAACATCAATTACCGATACTTTCTTCTGTAAGTTGCAAAAAAAAACCCAAGAGATACATTCTAGTTAAAATACCAGTTTTTTTAAGAACTGTTAGCCAGAATTAACAAAAACTCCTTTTTTCAATGCATAAATTTAATGTTTCTAAACTCAATTATATATACAAATACTCAAAAACTTTAATGCCTTGGTCTCATGCGGTCTTTTAAAAATTAATTTCCTACATCTCAATGTTAGAAGGTGTAAAAAAGATTTAGGATTAATATTTAATTCACATAAAATACGATACTTTAGTAGAAGAATTAACAACAACAAAACACCTCCTTTTTAATTTAAAATTTTTAATGCGTAAATGTAATGTTTCAAAACTAAATTAAATATACAAAAACTTTAAAAACTTTAATGCGTCAATAAATTGAGGTCGTACTTATTAAGATTTAAAAAATGAAATTAATTATGGGTAAAATGGTTAATAACTTAGGAGACATTGTGAAAATTTAGAAACAGTGAAATTTAAGTTTCAAAATTTTTTTATATCTTAAATGAATCGTTTGTGCATTTTAATAAAAAAACATTTTATTTTGTCATAAAGCACTTTAGATTTGCAAGAGATAATTGTCATTAACACAAAACAGAGGGCAATTTTACATGAAATGTGGTGGTTGTATCGAAAAAGAGGAATCAAAAAGTGCGGCCGTGTGGAATTGACGGGAAATGTAAACAGAAAAGCAGATGGTTTATGGATGACCGTGCGACAGGGAATACGGAGAGGGCAGGGCGATTGGCCAAGTGAGTCAGAGGGCAAAAAGCGGCTGGTGGGAAAAAGCCCCTGAGAGCCAAATGCCGGCGGTGACTGGGCCGAACTTAGGACAAAGTTTCCTTCGACGTCTCTGATTCTGCTCTCAATTCATATTTAAAGGGATACTCAGGTTTTTTTTTTACAAAATGAAAAAAAGTTATGAATTTTCAACGACTCCAAAAAGTTGGTTTTGGCAATTTTCACATGTCGAAGTTATCGGCGAAGGAGTAAACACATTTTTAATGAATTTTCCATTAAATTACGCGTCGATTAAGACGATCAAAAAATCAAAGGTGAGTATTGTTGTTAAAAATTTAATTGAATATAAAATTTCATCCAAAACACGCCCAAAAATGCAATTTTGACGCTACACTACTTCCATGTTTCAACCGTTATAGGTCAAGTTGCTCCACTTTTGAAATATTTGGCTTTCTGAATGATTATTGAGCAATTTACATGCTATTCCAAAATGTTTAAAATGTTACCACTAAGAAAACAAAATAATTTCACATCGGAGCAAAATTTGACCCCATTTTTGTTGAAACATGGAAATGATGTCCGGAGAAAAATGCATTTTTGGTGTTTTGGCTGAAATTTTACTTTCAATTAAATTTTTAACAACAACAGCCATCTTCGATTTTTGATCTTAAGCTATTAATCGACGCGCAATTTAATGAAAAATTCAACCAAATACAAACTTTAATTCATATTTATTTTTCTATAAGGAATTTGGCCAGCAAAGCAAAAGTTATTATGATGTTATGGCCCAAAAGTACACAACCCATTTTTTGGAGTTTTTGGCCCGTTCACTATCTAAATCAAAAATAAAATTAGCACTTGTATCAAAATCTAAGAAAATGAGCGTCGAACAGTTTAAATCAAATTTCGAAGGTTCTATCTTTAGTTTTAATTTTAGTTGAAATTTAAAATTTAACTTTTTTATATCAATTTTTTCTAGTTTAGTTTCTGAGTGTTGCCATATGAACTAACTCGGTTGTAGACAATTAAATATTGTTAAAAAACCAAAATCAATCATAATTTGCTAAAAAATGACCAAATTTTCGGTGAAACATCGAAGAAAATTATAAAACAATGCGTTTTTGCCCAAATTTTCATTTTCAATTGAAGTTAAACAAAAAAAAGTCACCTTTCAGTTTTCTTCTAAAGTCGCACTTTTACTGTGATTCTGATACAAGTACTAACTTTTTCCTTTTTAAATAGTGAACGGAATGGTAACTGAACTACAACAAAATTTTGCCAAAAAGTAAACTCAAAATTGTAACATTGACGCAATAACAAAAATTAGTTTTATTTAATATTTGGACTACATTTGAAAGTTTATGTCTATTTTCGGCGGTAAAAAAAAACCGGGCACGACTATAAAATAATGAGAAAAAAAATTAAAATAGCAAATCTGATGGAATTAAAACAATGGAATTGGACAGTTGCAAAAATAATTGTGACTGCTGAAAACTCAAACCCAAATTTAATATTAAAACTTCCATTTTAAATTATCCGTTTTGGAGCTTTTTTGCTACACCATTCCACTATTTCAGCATTTTCAATAATATATCCGCCACTCAGTTAAATTAGTAAAATAAGCTGAAGTAAACATACAAACAAAATAAAAATATGCCTTTAGCTTCCTAATTAGCAAGCAAAATCTTCGTTTTCCTATGTTTACCGCCACCTCATCTTATTCTATATGTCACATGCGTTGCTGAGTGATCGCCTGCCTTGGCGAAGTGAGCCAATTAGATGCCCTCGGGCGAAGTAAACAGAAGCGCGTGGGGCAGACGTCATCGCCGACTCATTTCATTGGATTTCAACAGAACGGAAGGGAAAGAGGGATTCTTTATGGGGATCTGTTCAGATTCTAATCAGAAAAATACTTTAAAAAAAGCCTTTTTTATATATTTAGTTTAATTACGATTTCATTTTTTTTCATTTAAAAAAAAGTGAAAAAAGTCAGTAAAAATGTCTATTTTTTCAAATCATAAGAAATTAAAAAATGGCAATTGTAAAATTTTTTTTAAAGATTTTTCAAAATTACTCATGTTGTGTTCTAAAAGAAAGAGAATTGAAAAATATAATTTTGTACGTTAAATGTTCTTTAAAACATTATTTGTATTTTAGCACCATTGAATCAGCAAATCAAAAAAAGACAATTTTAATTTTTTTTAATTAAAAAAATTGAATTAAAATCAAAACTGACTTCAAAATATTAAAAAACCTACTATATGGTAGAGATAGTAGTTTTGTTTTATTTTTAATTTATGTAGTAATTTAAACACCCTTTTTGATTTTAAGTTGAAAATTGCAGTAATTTTTTTTATAAATAAATTGAGAGATCTTTAAAAAAATAACCTGCTTCTTTCAATAAAAAATTGCTATTGTTTTATTTTTTGGAATCTATATCATTCTTATTATAAATTTTTTATATTAATTTCTAAATTAGAATGTTTCTTTTAAAAGCAGTCTGGCTGTTGTTTATTATTACGTGGGTGCCCAAATAAGGTTTTAATAGAAAATCTGGTTTAAAAGGGTTTGGGACCTCGTTAAAAATAACGTAAAATAACATATTTTTTTGACAAGATAACTGTTTTAACTTACTTTAGAAAGAAGCATGTGAAAGCTCACAGTTTGATTGGTTTAACATTTTAATTTTTTTAAATTTTTATCTTTTAAAAACTAAACAGCTTGTTTTTCTTGAAACACTGAAGAACAACGAAAAAACGACAACAACCGAAAAAATCTACCTAACAAATCAAATAATTTTAAGATGACTTTAATAAGGAAAAATCGACGTTTAAACTGAAATTGATAGATCCGCTTTGAAAATTTTTTATCGTTTACAATTGAAATTTTAGATTATTTTTTTTTCTTTACCGATTGTTGCAACAACATTAAAGGCATATTTTATTTTAAAAAAAAGCTGTATTAAAACTGTACTTTTATAAGCAGCTATCCCGTTGTTTTTCATTGTTTTCCAATAAAAGAATTTGCTTTTGGACTTAAATCAAAATATTGACTGACTTTATTTGAAAAAAATTGTTGTTGAAAAATTGTGATATTTGAATTTTAGAATACGAAAAAAAACGAGTAAAATAACAAATCGGTCAAACTAAACAAGTCAGATCAACGTGATAAAAAAGAAAGCAACTGTTTAATTGTGTTAAATGCAACTGGTATTCGATCATTTAAAATTGTGTTAAAAATATCGCTACATATAATAATTAATTGCCTAAATAACGTTTTAATAGAAATTTTCTTCAAAATGGTTCTGAATTCCCTGTTCAAAAATTAACATGAAGTTTAATGTTTTAACCATCTATCAGTTTCAACATCCTTTTTTTTTTTTGAAAAACTGTCAAATTTAAACTTTTTGTTTTTTTGATGTTAAGTACTTAAGAAAGTGCTGTATAAGATTTTACTGGGCTTTTTAGAAACCTGAAGTTTTTAAATCTTTACAAAACTAAACATTTTTAAATTCTTAAACACTGAAGAACAACAAAACAAAATGCAGAAAGTTTATAATGCAAAAACAAGTAACAAAAAATTGGTCATACAAAACAAGTAATATCTACATAATAAAAAAAGAAGAAAATACCAACTTTTCAACTAAAAAAACATAACTTTTTGAAATGTATAAACAACAGAATTAAGGTCATACCCTGCTTAGGAGGAAAACGATTTTGGATCGGTGGGTACTTTGGGTTTGGAGGATTGCAAAAAAAAGTTACAAAACAACAAATCAGTCAAACAAAACAAGTAACATCAACAAGATTAAGGGAAAAGTCAACTTTTCAACAAAAATTAACAGATCAACTCTGATATATACAAGCAACAGATTTAAGGCCTTACCCTAGCTTAGTAATGAGAAGTAGGAGGGCAGGGGTAGAAGGAGAAACTGGGATTCTGTTGATACAGCTGTTCGAAAAAGTTACCGAAATACTTCATCATTAGCATTTTTGATATTTTTAAAAGAGGAATGTTACCAACAGCAATACCTTTTATATAAACCTGTAATCTTATAAACAACAAATTTTTAATAGCAAAATTTTATTTTTTTTGCGAAAAGATGAAAACAAATCTTTTTAATGAGCTATCGCTGTTGTTTCTAATGTTTTTCAATTAGAGAATTTGTTTTTACAAACATTACCTCAGCATATTGGAAATAGCTTTAAAAAATTGTAAAAAAAGTAAGAACAACATGATAAAAGGAGGAATCAGCTGTTTAAAAGTGGTTTAAACGTAAAATTATGTTAAAGGTAAACTGGTCCATGGCAAGTTAAAATTGTGTTAAAAAAGAATAAAAATAAAAAGTTAAACGGCTTAAAATATAATTAGTTTTGCCCGATAGATGTTTGAAGAAAACTTTTCCGCATTTAAGTACCGTAATTTTATAAAAATGGGAAATTCGAATAACAACATCAGAATAATTTCACCCATTTACAAAACTCGCCGAATTGGCTGTGAGTATAAATCAAAACGATGACTTCAAAATGTTATTTTTTGTATTAATTTTTTCAAAATGAATTTTCACTGGAATCGCTGTACATGATTTTATTCTACTTTTTTTTTGAAAAACACTTTTTGAAACAAAATTTTAGTCTTTTCAAATCTAAACAGTTTTTTACCTTGAAACACTGAAAAACAACACAAAAAATGAAGAAAGTTTATAATTCGAAACAATAGAACAAATCTGTCATCAATATGAATAAAGTCACCCTGATAAGTAAAAAAAGTGAAATGAAAAACCAGCTTAACAAAACAAGTAACATCAACACGATTAAAGGAAAAATCAATTTTTCAACAAAAAGCAGATTAACATGATATATACAAACAACAGAGTTAAGGCCTTACCCTAGCCTAGAAATGAGAAGTAGGAGGGTAGGGGTAGAAGAAAAAACTGGGATTCTGTTGATACAGCTGGAAAGGGGAATTGGGATCGACAAAGTTTGGGTTCTGAAGGTTCTGAGGGTTCATAAGATTATAAGCCATCGCATTCTGATTCACAAGATTATAAGCCATCGGAAACTGCTGAACAATGGGAGAATTAGGAATCTGAGGGTGGTCGATATCAGCATAGGGATTGTGAATAGGATAGGAGATCACATAGGGGGCTGGCTGGATCTTCGGAGTTTCCATCTTTGGCTCCACTGGAGAAGGGTTGGTGTTTTTGTTCATAGAGTTGCGCTCAGGAAAACATCTCTAAAAAGTAAAAAAAATTATTTTTAGAGAAAATAAAACTTACGGCGGTCAGAGACAAGATCTCATCCTTGTTAGCGTCTTTTGGAATGCTGATAATGGCATTAGGATCTTCCTGGAAAGAAGAAATAAGTGTAGGTGATAGAGAGAGAGAGAGAGAGAGAGAGAGAGATAGAAAGAGAGAGAATTTTCAAAACCTACTTTGTGAATCTTCTGAATATGAAGTTTCATGTCCCGTTTGTTAATACCGCTTTTTCCACAAAAGGGGCAGTTGTGGTCCTTGATCGTCAGATGATACTTCTTCACATGCCGAGTAAATCCTAAAACAGAAAATAGATCAATAAAAAAAGCTATTTTCGACCGACCATGCTTGGTAAAGGCGAAATCTTGGCACAAATGGCAGTAGGTGAATCCATCGTTCAAAGTGGGATGCTCGCAATTGCTTCGAAACGAATACTTTGGAGGTACCGACTTCGGCATCTGAAATCAATTTTTTTTCAGTGGTCTTCTTAAGAACATATCAAAAATATCCCCAAAAGGTTAAAAGCAAAAGCTATGTCAGTAAACATCAAGCCAGTGACATAAGATTTTTTCATAGACTTCGATTTTGCCCAAAAGTTGTCAAAAGGGATTATATGGGCTAAAAAGACATTCTGAAACTTTTGGGTCAATATCGATTTTCGGACCCGGGTTACGGTAACTTTCTTAAAACTTTCTTAAAAATTTATGCTGCAATTTTGACCGAAATTGTGCGAGTCTGCCATCTTCAAGAGCGATTATCTCAAAACACGTTATGCAGGATTTTGATCGGACAGTGTGGGTTCAACGCAGAATTACTTCTACTTTTCAAATACCCGGGTGGTCTGTTTACCGTAATTGAACTTGTTCGAGAAAAACTCCAAAAACCTCGAAAAAACGCAATTTTTTGCGGTTTTTGGGGAAAATCTCGCTCAGATGTAGTTGCGGTAATTGACAATGTTTCTGGAAATTGAATTTCCAATCGATTGGTATATATAACTTAGTACTTTGGATAAAGTTCAAAATGACCGTACCCGAATGGTAACCCGGTACCGAAAAATGACCCAAAAGTTTCAGGATAAGTTCAGGGTACTATGGGGACCTTATACACAAAGCTTCAGCCAATTCTAAGACATCAAGTTTTTCCCTAAGACTCTTAACAACAAAAAAAATGGTCTATTGATTTTACTGAGAAACTTTGTAATTATATGTTTTACTGGAAAATTTCACTAAAACCAAAAACCCTGAAAAACAGTAAATAAATTCGTTTTTTTTTGATTTTCTGAAAAATTTTACCAAAAGTTGTGGGAATTTTCACTATGATATAAAAATCACGAAAACTGCAGAACAACGTGTTTGGGGACGATGTCGGCCCATAAGCAAAAAACGACAGAGACCCAAAAATTTCAGAATGTTATATAATGATTTTTATATAATGAATAACCATATAATGACTTTTGACAACTGGGCAAAATCGAAGACTATGAAAAAATTATTTAAAAAAAGGACCTTAAGGGCGCCGCTGGCCTTTTACTGACATTAGCTCTTAAAGAGAGCTAAAATATCAAATTAGATTTAAAAAGTATATGGTTTTTCTTTCAGGATCTTCAATTCGGTGGTTATGACTATTAAAAGCGAGTGACGGTAGAACACTTGTCGGGTGATTAGCAATGACCACAAATGAGACATGGCAGCTGCCGAGGTGTCGTAAATCATATGCGCGCGTATTGTCTGCCGACGATTGGCGCACACATGTTACAAAGTCAAGGTCACTCGAGCCTTCTGGAGACTTATCGTCAGCTTGCGATAGAGCTTAAAGGGATGATCAGGGACCTTTTATAACTTTATCTCATATTAAAAAGTAAGGACATCGTAAAATTGATTTATCAAAAACTCGTTATTATAGTTTCATTGAGTAGATATCGTTTCCACGATTCTGAAACATACCCCTTTTATATAATTTGGACTGCAAAAGGGGCGCGTTTACACGGCCATCATACGCGTTTGCCGCACGTGAACACGGCTAGAGTGGGCGAGAGAGTGTGGGAAATGGAGAGACGCAGAGTTGGCGGCAATTCAAATGGCAATTTCCCGAAAATTCAAGCGCTCCTAAATCTATTAATTTTTATCCAAAATGGGTAAAAGAGGTATTTTTTGGAATCCTGGGAAAGAGACCTAGGTTTTTATCAAAAAATCAGAAAAAAATTATTTTTACGCGGTCCTTTCACTTTAAAGAGCTTGAAACGTTATTCATGAAAATATATAATAAAAAAATAAAATGCCATTTTTGGCTATTCCCGGCGACAGGCACCTGTGGACAACCGGTATTTTGCGAAATACGTGCACGGTGTTTACGCGTCCGTCAAAACCATCGATTTATCGATTTTTTGGTCGTCACTTTTCGAATTTTCAATGTTCCTGCCTTAAAAGACGCCGAAAACTCTGGTTAACTGACAGGGTAGCGTTGCGAGTTTCAAACCCGTACGAGATCGGCAGTGGCGGCAAGAGTAGTCTTGCCGCATACAGTAATGAACACCGTAGGCAAATATAAGTCTAAAAAAGGTCCCTGACGGGTTCTTTAAATAACTTTTAAGTAGGGAAGGTTCCCTTTCCGCTACAATCATAGCGTTGTCATCAGTCGACGATCTGGGTGAAAAGCAGTTCCTCCTCATTTTTCAAAGCCGATTTCCGCTTTTTCTGGCAACCAAAGACTGCTTTCCGCTTTTTTCTGGTGACCTCAGGCCGCTTTCCGCTTTTTCTGGTGACCTCAGGCCGCTTTCGGCTTTTTCTGGGATCCTAAGGCCGCTTTCCGCTTTTCAATTTAAAGTTAAAGGGGAAGGACCTCGTAAAATTGATTTTTCAAAGTCTCTTTACAATTGTTTCATTGAAAAGATGTCGTTTCCAGGATGCTGAAACATACCCGTTTTATACGATTTGGACTGCAAAAGGGGCGCGTTTACACGGCCATTATACGCGTTTGCCGCACGTAAACACGGCCAGAGTGGGCGAGAGAGTGTGGGAAATGGAGAGACGCAGAGTTGGCGGCAATTCAAATGGCAATTTCCCCTAATTTCAAGTGCTCCTAAATCGATTCATTTTCATCCAAAATAGGTAAAAGAGGTATTTTTCGGAATCCTGGGAATGAGATCTAGGCTTTTATCACAAAATCAGAAACATTATTTTTACGCGGTCCTTCCCCTTTAAGTCAAAAAATATTTCTGGCAGTTCCTTTAAATGACTATCAAAAACTTATCAGTACTCATACATTTTTCGTCTGCAACTAAAATTGAAAGTTTAACTGCAGAAATATTTTTTGAAACATTGCAACTGTGGAGTAATGTAAAAAATGATACTCATGGGAGTATATTTTACTTCCAAATACTCTCTTTTTCGCATTTGCCGAATCATTCTACTGTTTCATTGCTAAACTATTCATTCTTCAATCAAAGCTATGTCAAGCAGATTGATTCACGTATTTGTAAATGTTTTAATTTGAAAGAACCTAAAACCACTTTATCATGAGCTTTTATTCAACATCAAATTTATTCAATACAACAAGATTATAAAATCGGTTTCAATGTTTTCTTCTTTGAAAGAATTTGTCCTTTTCTGTTCCTCTGCTAAGAGTGGCACGATAGGCAGCCTGCACGTGGACCACGTTCGGAACAGTGATAAGAGCTATCTGATCCTTAGTTTGCCAACCGGGTGCTATGTAGAACCTTGTATAGCATTGAATTGCATTTATCTCTTTCTCTCTCTCTCTCTCTCTCTCTCTCTCTCTCTCTCTTTCCCTCTCTCTTTCTCTCTTCTCAGTAACACGTAAAGTCCAGTTCCTCCCTGTTGACCCTTGTTTTTCGCAGTTTCCGCCTTGGATCCTCCTCAGTAAACAGGAGCTAACCGGCTGGATTAGCAGAACTACACCGGTCCCGTTGTTCTCCACGGACAACTCGTCCTCTGCCCTTTCAGGACACTTAAAATTTAGTGTTTCAGTTCTATCTTTAGAGCCATTTATTTGAAATGCATCAAAATTAACACTTAAAAAATTTCCAAAGAAAAGCGCGATCTCCACTACTCTGTTTTAAAATCGCAATGTTTCTTATATAACTGAAACATTTATGTGAGACTTTTTTAAAAAAAATAATGAAAAGTTTTTTAAACCCCTCTTAAATTAAATTTTTTATAAATTTCAGTTGCATGTTTTGCTAATTTTATATATAATACTGCAGGTCGAAAAATTACTTTCTCAAGGATATGGTGAATGTCAATTTGAAAATAAAAAAATTGGATCAAAAATTTGACTCCAAAAAGAGATTCAGACTTTTTTTTACTTTTAATTAAGTTTTCCCAATGTTTTTGTTAAATTTTTGGTATTTATTATTTTTTAAAGCTTCAAAACATTAGTTGACGGAAATTTTTTTTTCCATTTTTTCGAAATTTATGTTTAAGTTTTTATAAAATTTTAATTTATAAAAAAAATTGGGTTTTCTTTTTTTTGATATTTTAAAAATGTTTGTTAATTCATAACGTTAAACTTTTTTCACGTTTTTACTTTTGTCAGTTTTATGATTAAACTACAAAAATGTCGCCAGCTTTACATTTTAATAAAACTACAAAAAAGACTCCAAAATCAATTGTACACTTCATTTCTGTTATTTCAGTTGCCCTTTTCTCTTACAATTCCTAATCATTTTTCTTATCTTTTAATCTCGGAGCGAACATTAACGACAGTTGATCGCCACTGTTTCAAAGTGTTATATAATTTACTTTTTATTTTTTTTTACATTTTACAACTTTACTAATGTTGAAGTTTCATTGAAAACATAAACTAAAGTTTTAAAATTTTTATTTATAGATTTAACTTGTCAATCATACCAACAAAAACTAATGCCTTTGATTTTTACGGATCTCTCATTATTCAGACAACATGCAATTAAATTTTAAAAAAACGCATTTCTAAGTAAAAATAGTTTTTGAAAGCATTAACTTAATAAGTTGTTAAATCTGAAATTGAACTTTGTGTTTTTTTAAACAATTGAATGTTTCAATCATTTTAGAAGTAAACCTAAATGATTAAAGAGCATTATCTTTTCTTTTCTGTCTCTTTTAACCCACGAAAAAATGTATACTGATAATTTTTATGAAAAAAATGTTTATTGCTTATTTTTTAGGACAAACTCATATACTGCAACTTAATCTTAAAAATTACTGGTAGCCATAAGAAATAGAATAACGTTTCTGATCTTTATTGGCTTCCTTTTTCCGTTACATTTTTGAACAACGACTGAAATATTGAAATGAACATTTAAAAAAAACATTTTACGATTTTTTTTTCACATGTATAAAAATTTATAATGGAAATGTGTTTTATGTTTAATGATTTAGTTTTATGTTTTGTTCACTTTTTATGTTAAGCTGCAAAATGAACTCCCTTCAGTAATAGAAAAAATAACAATTCCCTTTCCACTGAAAAAATGAACTTTCCTCTATTTTGATCCTTAATCTTAATTCCTATCTTTTAATCGCAGAAAGAACGAACAAAAACCTGATCGACCATTTATCAGGCGAGGATTTTAGATTCCAACCAAAGTTCCATTCACAATTTTCGTTGCCGCGTCATATGGCTGTTTAATTAGATTTTGCTGCTTATCGATCAAAAGATCAAATCAAAATTTTAGAAAATTTAAGTTCACCATTAAAACAGTAAAGTTCTTTGGCAAGAGCGCAAAATCAACAATTTGTGAATGTAAAATAAAAAAGACGCTGACTATATTAAATATGTTGTTTTAAATATATTTAATTTTGCCAAAAAAAAACTGGAGTGATGTGCTCAAAGCTAAAAATGTATTATTTTTAAGTTAATCTTAAGATTGCGAAATAGAAGTTAGTGAAAAAATTGAAATTTTCAGGCTCAATTTATAATTTCAGACAAATTTCAGTTTTGAAATCCAATGGTCAATTTCAGCAAATAAATAATATTTACCACCGTAACATTTTCTAGTTTTAAAAACATCATTTGGATTTTTTACCCATTTCTTAAATAAAGCTGAAACTTAAAACATGAATATTTCATCGCTATCGGATGTGAAATAAATGTTTTTTATCCCAAATCAAAATTATTATCTTTAAATCACAGAAATAACAATCAACAAGCTGATCAAGCGATTATGAGATAGGGTTTTACTTTTGTACTTTGATTTTTCATTTACATTTGCTCACTTAAAAATTAAAAATGGAAAATGGCTATTGCCTCAAAAACTGCTCTTTTAAGTTTCAGAATTTGTTCACTTCAATGTTTTGTCTCGGCCTTAATTTTTTTGAATTTTTCGAAAAAAGTAATGAGTTGTTTTTGTTGTATTGCTGAAAATCAACTGTTTTTGCTGAAAATCAATTGTCAACAGTTGAAAAAGTTGAGTGATGCATCAAAAGCCAAGAATGTCGAATTTTCAATTTCAAGAATGCGAAAGGTAGAAATAAAGTGAAAAAAAAATAATTTGATCAAATTTTCAAAAACATTTACATATTTAGACTCAATGTATAATTTCAGACAATCGATTTTTGTAATCAAAAAACCCATTTTTAATAAAGTATGCCATTTTAATAAACTATACCAGTATAAAAAAAATTAACCACACTTTTCAGTTACTGTTTGGAATTAAATCATCTGTACTTTTTACCCATTTGATAAATAAAGCTGAAAAATTTAAAAATCAATGAATCTTCGTAAGGAAAATAATTGTAATATTTCTTCTTTTGATCTCAAATCAAATTGTTATTTTTTAATCACAGAAAGTTAATCACTCCATTTTAGTTTTTTTAAATAATTTTTTTTCAGTTTCAGATTTATTAAAATTGTTATAAAAATGTTGCAACCAAAAAACCAAATCATGTTCATAAAACAACTTTAATTTTTTATTTGTATTTGCTTCCTTTAAAAAATCAAAAACGGAAAATGCCCAGTCCTCAAAATCTGTTTTTTAACGTTTCAAATTTGCTTACTTCAATGTTTTGCTTTGGTCTTAACGTTTTGAATTATTCAGAAAAGTAATGATTTAGAGTCCACTAAAAATGAATAATTTGAAATTACAGTTTTGAAAATTTCCTTTCAGAATTATCAAATGAGATTGTTAATCTTCCTTATATTAAAATTCACAAAAAGTGTAAAGGCCGCTGCAACCATTTTTTGGATATCGAAAGCCGCTTTTTGACAACCATAGGCCGCTTGACCTGTTGTTTGGCCACTGAAAGCTTCTGCTTGGCTGATAAATGCCGCCTGGACCACTCTGTAGCAACCATAGGCCTCTTGGCCCACTTTTTTGTATTTAAAGGTCAATGAACTGAACCAAATGTTTTAAGATTTTTATGTAAATGTTATAAGTAAAACTTTAAAATTTAAAATAAATAAAATCCATTGTATTAAAAACAACTTTTAAATCATTTCGCTAATGATTTCAATTCGAATTCTTATCATTTAATCGCAGAAAGAACGATCAAAAATCTTTACGATCGTTTAATGCTTTGGAATTTCAATCACTGGTTCTTATCGGGTTCCAAAATTTCAATTCAAAATTTTCAATTCTAAAAAATCTTTTTTTTTTGATTATTGAAGCAACTTTGTTCACTTCAATGTTTCATTTTGCAGTTAATTGTTTTAAACGTTTTGTTTCCAAAAGTAAAAAAAAATAAAAAATAAATAATTTTTTTTATAACATTTGACTTTCGTCTTAAATTTTGTACATAATTTGAAAATCAAAATTATACAGGAAATGCGCTTAAAAAAGTATTTTTTTCTAAAGCACATACTTAACTTTTAACTTTCAAAAAATGTATCATATTTGTTTGTCAATAATATCGTTGAACTTGCATTTTATTTTGTAAAAAGGAAAAGTGTTCGCTTAAGTTTTTCCTCGTTATAATGTTAATTATTGAAAATCTTTAAAAAAAAATAAAAACCTTTGTTTTTTTTCAAATTTAGGTTTGACCGAGTTCATGCTATACACAACTGTTGTCAATTCATCTTTTTTCAGGTTAAAAATGTATGTTTTATTAAATTTAAAAAAAAACCTTCTATTATCAAATTTGTAACATTCTTGTTCCATTTTGTCATTTATACTACAATGCATTCCCCATTTTCAACAGTTTTATGCAAAGCCCGGAATAAATTTCCATAACTGCGGTTTGACCAAGTTCAGGCTATAAACAACCGTTTTATTTTTCCACAGACGAACTTTCATTTTCGATTTTTGTGTTTTAAAAACTTTAAAACTGTTTATTTTTTTAATCATTTCAGTCGATTTCAGAAAACATGGGTTGGAAAATGGACCAAGCGACGTTCAACGTCATTCAACTGGGAATGGGCTTTTTTTTCAATTTTTTCGCCTTCAATTCACAAGGTTTGCTTGTTTTGCATTTATTCATATTTATAAATTTAATAGTTTACAAACAATTTTTCAGGTTTCATCGAAGAACCTGTGATTGCTAGTGTAGCCGAAAGAGGAAGTATTGATAAACACGCCGGTTATTACAGGTTTGTTTCAAAACTAAAAACTATTTTTTTAAATTAAAAAAAGAAACACAATTATTATTTAAAATTTAATTTCGAAAATTAATGTCATTTTAATGTTTAGTTAGGACGACATAAATAAAAACAAATGTTTTAAACGCTTCGCTCATGGTGCGCATTTTGTTTAACAAACTTTAAAGGTTCAGAAAAATATGACTAGCGGACTATTTGATCAAAAAATTTAGAAACTTCCTTTATCCGAAAAACGTTTTAAAACATTTAAACAAAACTTAGATAGTTGTTTGCTTTACTGATTCAAAAACCAAATTTTTTGAAAGAGTCCAATCACGCTAAGTTATTTATATTTAATTGTAGAGAATTTTTTTAAATCAATGATTACGGTGAAATCCTTTTTCAGACCCCTTTCAAAAGCTTATCTCACTTTTCAAACTTCTAAAAAATATAAAATTGGATTTTTAAGTGTTTTACATGTAAAAATATAAAATCAAAAATTATAAGGAAGAATACGCGGCCAAAAATCCTGCTTGAAATCCAATCTGGAAAAATTCCTTGCCCTTAAAAGGTCGTCTCTATAAAACTCGAGCTGTCCCTTTATGAGCACTGTCTTAGAAATTCAAACACGTTCGATTTGGCTCAAATCAGTTACACAACCTTCTCATGACCTAAAACCTTATTCTGAAAGTTTCAGCTCAATATCGATTTTTTTGAAGACCCCGATTTTGGGGAAATATGAAAGTGATGTTGGAAAAAATCGGTACCATATTTCAGTCGTATCGAGGTCACAATTTCGAAAATGTGTTTTTCCGTAGACAAACACTTGGGTCAACTCGAAATAGCAGTAAATATGCAAAAAAATTGATTTTAAACATAAATTGTTCAAAATTGAAGTAATTTTGACCCCATTTCTGGTGAAACATTCAAGTGAAAGGAGTAAAAAATTGCAACTTTAGGCTATTTTTGGTCGATTTTCCAATTTTGGTTTTTCGCTGTTAACGTCTTCAACTGATGTTGTCACAAGTTTTGCTTACATGCTTCCGTTTGCCCATAAGATTCCCTACATGAAAATATATATGACTTTGAAAACTCAAAATTTTTGAAAAATTATGTTCAAATTTTTTGAAATACCGTAACCCGGGTCAAAAAATCGATATTGAGCTGAAACTTTCAGAATAAGGTTTTTAGGTCATGAGAAGGTTGTGTACCTGATTTGAGCCAAATCGAACGTATTTGATATTCTAAGACAGTGCTGTACTCGACTTTTATGGAGACGACGTTTTAAAAACAAGTTGAAAATGAAATATCGGCCAAAAACAGAAAAAAAATCAATATTTCAGAAAAAAGAAAAAGGACGCTTTTATTTCCATTTTAATGGGTTTTATTTTTTCAGTGGTATTTAATTAAAAATGTTGGTTGCCCAGTTTATACCAATTTGTATAACTCAAAAAAACTTCAAAACTGATTTTTTTGTTTTCCGTGTTCTTCAACTTCTCCTTGAATTTTAAAAGAAAGCTATTAGATTTTTACAATTTCTTCATACAAATTAATGTAGCTTTAAAATTTAAAAAAAGCAAAACCTCAAAATAGTTCTATCGTCTACATTTTGACCAAAACCAAAGCCAAAAATGTTTTGTGCATCTCAGTGTTTCTATCACATTTTATACTTTCAGCCGCACTAATACGCTACTGCGGTGACTGGCTTATCTAGATAAAATTAACAAGAATTTTCAGTTTATCAATCATCTACGCCGTCTTCACTCTCGGAAACTTCATCGCAGCTCCTGTAGTCGGAGTTATTGGAGCCAGATGGTCGATGGTCCTGGGAACCCTCACCTACGCCGTCTTCATGATTGGATTTCTCTTCTTAAACGAAGTCTATCTCTATATCACAAGTGGTCTTCTGGGTCTTGGAGCTGCAAGTAAGCAATAAAGAATTTTATATTAATTTTAAATTAACAAAAATGACACTACCATTAAAGGGGAAGGACCTCGTAAAATTGATTTTTCAAAGTCTCTTTACAATTATTTTATCGAATAAATGTCGTTTCCACGTTTCCGAAATATACCATTTTTATATGATTTGGGCTGCAAAAGGGGCGCGTTTACAGGGCCGTTTTACGCGTTTTCCGCACGAAAGCACGGGTAGAGTGGGCGAGAGAGTGTGGGAAATGGAGAGACGCAGAGTTTGCGCCAATTCAAACTACAATTTCCCAAATTTCAAGCGCTCCTAAATCGGTTCATTTTTATGCAAAATGGGTAAAAGGGGTATTTTTCGGAATCCTGAGAATGAAATCTAGACTTTTATCAGAGAATTAGAAAAATATTTTTAACGGTCCTTCCCCTTTAAAACTAGTAGTCAAATAACATTTTGATCCATAGTCGTAGCTAATTTGCATTGTTTATTTTTGCCGCATCACTCCACTAATTCATTGTGAATTTACCACAGTCCACTATAAGAATGCTTTATATTTTTTGCCCATAACTCCACTGTTTTTCTTTTTTTTCGTTGGTCTTGAATTTCAATTCAATTTTCAGTTCTCTGGACCGGTCAAGGAACCTATTTATCCCAAAATTGTACCGAAAAGACGACCAGCAGGAACAGCGCTATGCTATGGGGACTTTCTGAAGGATGGTAAGCTATTTTTTTAAAATTTGTGTAGAAAAAACATTTTTTTTACAAAAATATTTTTCCTTAATGTTTCACAACATCGATTTACCAAAAATTTGGACATAACGTAATCGGAATTGGGAACCTACCAGAAAAAAATAATAGTAGTTTAATTGTAATCGACTGAGTGTTTTCATTCTAAATAAAATAAAATAATGTAATAAAAACCAATTTGGTCCTTTGTAATTTCGCAATTTTTGTTTTTAAAAAGATTTTTGTGTTTCAGCAAAATGTTAAAAACAAGCAATTTGTGTTAATTGTGCTCAATTTCCTTCTGGTTTAAAAAAAACAATTTCATTTATATAAACATTTTTTTATTTATGAATCAAAACGGTTCTTTTTTAAATGTTTCATGTAGAAAATTTTTCCGTTACTCAATTTTTTTCAAAGTCAGCAGTAAGCCAATGTTTCACCTCATTATCAAAAATGTTGCCTTCACAATTTATTATCCCTCGTCTTTTGGCACATCACTACAATGTTTAAAGTATAAAATAATATATAAAATAATGTTTAAAGCCGTATAAAATATTTCAATACATAATTTTCTGATCTATTTAATATTCAGTAAATAGTTTTTAAAGGATTTTTCGCACATCATTCCACTGTTTTCACAACGTGTAAAACAACTCCACTTTTAAACATTATGTGTATACAATTGTTTGTATTTAAAAAAAAACTAGGATTTTTTAAATATTTTATTGTAAATGCATTTTTTAAAGATAAATTAATGTTTCATATTTTTCAGTCTCGCAGCCGGAGGAGTCTTTCTTTTCGTGGTCTTTCACACTTCCGACACTACCGATAACATCCCTGATTCCACGGTTCACCTGTTGTATGCCAGTTTCACTGGAGTTGCCTTACTCGGAGCTCTCATTTTGGCTCTTCTTCGGACACCTCCTTATCAAGATCGAGCCAAGAACAATGGAAATTTTGGAGAACTTACAGGTTAATTACGTTTAAAAGAGCTAAATTTCATTTTTTTTCATTTCATTTTCATTTTATTCCTTCAATTTATAAAAATTATTCAATAACACTTCTTTTTTTTATAAAACCATTGTTTTAATCAAATTCTTAAAAAAAAACGCAAAAAATATATTTTTAAATTTAAACTAAAAGATATGTAAAAATATTTCCATAAAAAACCAATGTAAACAAATTGCAAACTCAAAATCTTTGAAATTGTTTTCATTTTCAAGCAAATGTCGAAGAAGCCTTTTTATTGCGCTGTTCTTTTGATAAATTGTAAATTTTTACACTTTTAGTGTGTTAAAAAAATTCAAAAATCTCAAGAAGCAATTACTGGATTTTTTCAAAATTTTAAATATAAATTAGATATTTATTTTATTCCATGAAAGCGTTTTGATATACTTATGCTTTAGCTTTCTGAACTTTAATTTAAATTTTTTAACTGTGAACCGAAACTGCGATTCTTCTGAAGCTATAAAAAAGTTGAAATTAAAAGAAAGATAACTTCGACAGCTTGTACAAACATTTAAACCAAGCAATTGTTGTATTGAAGACAAAAGCCTCTTAAAACCCCTCGTAAATTATGTTAAATTTATGTTTTATTTTTTTAAAATTTTACTTTTCAGTATCAATGTTCAAACTAATGGCTACCAAGAAAATGGTCCTACTAGCTTTCGTCTTTGCTTATACCGGAATTGAACAATCTTTCTGGACGGGTGAGTTCCTTTTTTAAAATTAATTTGGAAATCAAATTTTAAGGAATTTATCCTACTTGCATTTCCTTCACAAAACAACTCGGGTCCAATACAAACTCACTTCTAGCTCTCAATTCAATTGCCACCGGAATTGGACAAGTTGTCGGTAAGTTTGAGAAAAGTGGTTTGTCCTGCGTTTACGTAGATTTATTGAATTTTTTTAAAACTGTTCTACTATGTGATGTTGAACAATTAAAAGTGATTTTAAAAATTCCAATAGTAGAAAACGAAATTTAAATAGCAACCACCCACAGAACTACAAAACGTAAAAAGGTTGAAATTATATAAAACACATAAAACATTAAAAAATTTAAATTTGTTAATTTTAAAAAAATGAACATGTCGTAGACAATATTGAATTTGAGAAGCCTGGCTTTACATAGTAATTTGAAAGAATTCATTTACCATGAAATTGGGAAAATTCATTTTCATCAGATTTAACTCACTTTTTAAAAAACAAACTAAGTTTTCAATGTATTAGCTTATTAGAAAATTTATATTTAATGGTGGCATTTGTTATCTTGCATTGACGTACATAAAAAATAATCAAATAAACAAAATTTAAAAATCACTTTTTTTAAAATTTTTAAAGCAATTTTTCAATACTGAAACACTGCAACGATTTTTTAAAGATTTTCCACAGTTTCGCTATTTCTAGAATTTAAGAAATCAAGTTCCTACAAATTGCAACATTTTTCATTTAATTTGCAAAATACAACAAATTAATCGTTATTCTGAATAAACTGAAGTGATTGAAGGTACGATTCTTACAAAAAGTAAGTGAAACTGACATTTGATTTTACAATTGTTGAAAACAAATTTTGAGCATTCATTAATTATTTTTAACTCCTGCGATTCCAAAGTGTCTCACCCGTGAAATTTGAAAAAAAAAGAAAAGTCAATTGACCCATGTTTCAAGTTTTAAAAATTAATGATTTTTATTTGTCAACGAAACTAACAAACTTACTAGTTTAATGAAAATATGCAATAATTTCTCTAGTTTTCTTCTTTTTGCAAAATATTTCAATAAAAAATCAGAAGAAATTGTTTTTTTCTGGTTGCTTCTTAAACTTCAAAATTGGTTTTCACATTCAAAGAAAATATTTGAAAAAATAATTAAAAAAATATAAATTATCAACTTTTGAAACTTAGAAAAAAACATCTAAACTATTTTAAAAAAACTTAATTATTTAAAAAATCACATTTCCAAGTCTAACAACGAAATTCACATTTTTTTCCTTTTAACCTTTTTCGGAATCCTCGGAGACAAAACCAAAAAAATTGGTCGTGACATTGTTTTTTGCAATTTTCTGAAAGGTAGAAAACATTTTTGAGAAATTGAAATTCAGTAATTATCCTAACCATTTACCTAAAATTTACAATTTTAATTAAAATTTGAATAACTCTACGATCGCACCCTTTCAGCTGATTGTTGAGCTTGAAGATGCCATTCTTTTAAAATGTCAGTGAAACTGTCAATTCATTTTGAGATTTTGAAATTTACAAAAAAAATTAAACAAAATTCTATAATATTTCTAATGCTCATCCAGAAAATAATTTTTTATCTGAAAACTTTACAAAAAAGAAAACTAAAATATAAAAAATAATGCAAACTTCCCCCACTAAAACATTAAAGTGGTTTAAAAATATTAAATTCATTTTTTTTACATTTTCAATAACGTAATTTGACATTTTCAGCCGGTTTAACCTTTGGAATCCTCGGAGACAAAACCAGAAAAATCGGCCGAGACAGCATTGTTTTCCTCGGAACCTGCGTCCATTTACTTGTCTTCATCGGAGTTTTTCTGAATTTCCCTGCCCAAGCTTCTCTTCACGCAACTGATCAGCCAGGAATCATCACTCCAAAGTAAAAAAAATATTTAAAAACACCCTAAAAATATTTTTTAGCCTTTGGTTGGCCTTGGTTTGTGGATTTCTGTTAGCTTTCGGTGATGCTTGTTGGAACACTCAGGTGATACAAAAATTAAATTAATTTTTAATTTCGAATTTCAGATTTATTCATTGTTGTGTGATGTTTACCCGAATAAGAGCAGTGAAGCTTTTGCCATTTTCAAGTTTTATCAAGTAAGTTCACTTTTCTTTTTTATTTAGAATCTATCTCTAAATAACACTCACACATTTACACGTTCACACAGAAGAATAGTTTTCTCCGCCCTTTTAAAACATTTTTATCAATTTTTGCTTAATGTGACGATGAAATATTAATTTAATTTACTTGTTGTGTAAAAATTCATTTTCACATTACCCAGTTTTCAAAAAATGAACCACGGGAAAAACATTTTAACATTTTGCCTATTAAAATAGCCAAAAAAAGAAACTTAGGTTTCGTATTGTATAGAAAAAAGAAAAAAATTGAAATTTGTTTATATATTTAACTATTTTTTAACAAACGATGCGATTTAAAGATGCTATTAAACATTATTTACTAAACGCAATTTCATTTAAAATTGTGATGCAACATTGTTGCATGGTTACAACGCAAATTATTAATAAGTGATTTTTTTTGCTCACTGTTTCAAATAATTAAAATATCATCAAAGATTCATTATTGATATTGCATACAAGTCGTCGGAAGTGTAAATTCGATTTCCGCAATTCAAACAAAAAAAAATTGAATGATGACATATTTATTTACAATTGTAGTAAATTACAAAACATAAAAATAATATAACTTTTAACAAAACTAATCATAGAAACAAAATTTTAACAGTTTTCTTAAAGTTGCATTGTTAGTATTGCATAAACGTCGTCAGAATTTCAAATTCAATTGAAACAATTGTGTTTTGAATTATTTAATTTGTATGATGAAATATTGATTTATACTTGAATCTCACAAAAACTTTAAAAGAGTTCATCAGAATTTTTTCTTCTTCTTTGCCCAACAATATTTAAAAAAAATTAATGCATAAAATTAAAATGTGGGCTGTAAGAAAAATCGTTGTTACAAAACAATTTTTAATTTACGTTAATGTCAACGTAATTAATCAATGATTAGATTAAAATTATGAAAAAAGGTGAAAATAAGCTAACAAAGAAGAATAAAATAAAGAGAAATTAAAGCAATGAAAATCTAATAAACAAAGCCTATTTGATCAATTACCAAAATGTCTTTCTCTCTCTCTTTCTCTCTCTCACTCTCTCTCTCTTTCTCTCTCTTTCTCTCTCTCTCTCTCTCTCTCTCTCTCTCTCTCTCTTTCTTTCTCTCTCTCACTCTCTCTCTCTCTCTCTCTCTCTCTCTCTCTAACTCCCTCTATTTCAGTCCGCCCTCTCCTGCGCCGCCTTCTTCTACTCCTCCAAACTAGAGCTAACCTGGCATCTAGCCATCATGGTCGTAACTTCTTGTGTCGCCGCCATCTGCTACTTTGGAGTTGAGCGCTTGGCCCGAAACGATGGACCTGAACCTACCAAATCCGGCACAATGGTCACCTGGTCAGCCTCGGAAGACAAAAAGAGTGCTACTTATGTTAATGGTACCTTCTGATATTTAAAAAAACGAAATTTCATTTTCCAGGCGCTCTTGAAGAAAATGATGAACCCTTCCCTGATCCACCGGAAAATGCTTCCATCGGCACGACACATTTTTAAAATATTGTCCCACTTATTTATAGAAAAAGATGATGGTATTATGTGTACATAAATGTTACTTGATATGGATGTGTGTGTGTGTGTGTGTGTGTGTGTGTGTGTGTGTGTGTGTGTGTGTGTGTGTGTGTTAACTAAACGTGTTGTTTAATTTTTTTTAAACATTTTGTAATTTAAGTTACCTAATTTTTAACAAAGTTTTAAAAATACACCTAAAAAATTTAAAAAAATTAAAATTGACCTTGAAAAACTTTGTTTTTCTTTTATATATATTTCAATTTTTTGTTTATTTTTGTATAATTTGCGTTTTTCAAAAGTTTTACTAGTTTTATATAATTGCGCAAATGTACCTAACCGTGATAGCATCCGCTTTTCAAATGTCGGAAAACTAGCTAAATAAATACAATTCCATGGTTTTTTTAAAGTTTACTAAAGTTTATCTCTTGAACAATCAATAAGGAATTTTCACTTTTCAAATTATCTGTTAAAACTTACAACTTTAATAAACCTTGTTGTGTACTGTATTTGTGTTCATTCTATATAAAACATATGTAAAAAGGGCGGTCGCCGATCTCGTACGGGTGTGAAAATCGCGGTCTTTTCAGGCGGGAACATTGAAAATTCAAAAGTGATCACAAAGTCGATAAACCAATGGATTTGACGGGCGCTAAACACCGTGCATGTAGTTCGTTAAAAAGCTTTTTTTGAAGAAAAGTTTTTAAATAATTTATTTTGTAACAGTTATATTGCTAAAAAACCTTCTAAATGGACAGAAACAAATTTCCGTTGTGTTTTTTGCTAATTCGAAATTTATTTATTTTGGTAATGTTCTTAATTAAATTATTTAAAATGTTTAAAATTTAGTTTTAAATTTATTTTAAAATTATAGTTAAAACTATTGTAAAATGTTGCGTTTATCTCAATTAAAAAATGCATTAAACCTCAATTAATCATTGTTTTCAAGTCTCTTTTTCAGTTTTCAGAACTATGAAACAAAAGTGCACACTATTTAACCTCCGCGTTTAAAAAATCCGTGTTATGACGTGCCTTTTAATTTTTAGAACACTTACCAGATGTAATTTTTTTTCTTTCCTTGTTTTTTTCCCCAATTCCATCTTTTTTTCTCTTTATTTTATGGAAAATCGTGGATTCGGCTGTCCTTCCATCCTGTTTTCACTATCTCTTGTCTCATCTCTTTTTTTGTCCTGTAAGCCGTCTATTAGCATTTGGCCGTTTTATGGTCTTCTCATCGAACTGTTTTTTTAAAAATTTACAACATGCGTACGAAGGCAAGAACTCATTACTGGCCATAACGCTTTCTTTTATTATAAGGCCTTTGAAACAATGACATAGTGTTGCTATCAAAAATGCCTATTTTAAAATTCAATTAATTTCCTCTTTAATGTAGTTAAATTTCCTTTTTATACCGTGCTTTTTTGCCACATCATTTCACTGTTTTAATGACCCATTTAACAATTCTCAAGCTTTCCTTAAAGGGGAAGGGCAGCGTAAAAACATTATTTCTGATTTTGCGATGGAAGCCTAGATCTGAATCGCAGGATTTCGAAAAATACCTCTTTTACCCATTTTGGATAAAAATTAACCGATTTAGGAGTGCTTGAAATTTGGGAAAATCCCGTTTGAATTGCCGCAAACTCTCCGTCTCCCCATTTCCCACACTCTCTCGCCCACTCTGGCCGTGTTTCCGTGCGGCAAACGCGTGAAAAGGCCGTGTAAACGCGCCCACTTTGCAGTCCAAATCATATAAAAGGGGTATGTTTCGGAATCGTGGAAATGATATCTATTCAATAAAAAAATTATTAAGATACTTTGAAAACTTAATTTTACGAGGTCCTTCCCCTTTAATGCTACAACTTTTACGGATTTTCAAAAATAGAAAAAATAATTTTTTATTTAATGTTGTTTGCAAACATTTTATAAAAAAGTTATAAGAGTTAAAACAATAATCTTATCATTATGAAAAATTTTTTCGGGTTCCTCTTTGCTTTTTTATCCCAATTTCATCTTTTTCTCTTTGTGCTATGGAAAATCGTGGATTAGCCTTGTCCTTACATCCTGTTTTCACTATCTCTTGTCTCATCTCTTCTTTTCTCCTGTAAGCCGTCTATTAGCATTTGGCCGTTTTGTGGTCTTCTCATCGAACTGATTTTTAATGTGCAACATCCAGGGATCACGACTACATATTAATGGCTACATCTTTTCATTTTAATAAAATGCGGTTGAAACATTCAGGCAAAATCACTAAAAACAATTTTTCAAGAAAACTAATTACCAGTTACTTATTGAAATGAAATTTATAGTATTTGAAATTTTTACATAGTTGATTTTTGCCACATCTTTACAGTGTTTTAATTATGCAGATTTGTTAACAGTTTGCACCCCTTTCCAACGTTTTTCGTGCCGCGCGAAAATGTAAAACTGTACATAGCCAAAAATTTTCACAGTTTTGGTTTTGTTGCAATTTCATTATCTAATAATCGTTTTCATTATGTTATTACGCGTCAATTGCTTTATTCAAAAGTTAATTTGGACACATTTGTGGCCCACCCGATTTCTATCGTTGAAAAAATGGGCGCCACTGCTTCGCCGGTTTTAGTTTCACCAGTTTAAAAAGTGTTTTCGCTGTAAACTTCCATCTTTTGCTTTTTTTAAAAAAAAATTTTTAAAACAAAAATTAAATGCAACTTATGTGTGAGTAGACTAACTGTAAAATCCTTGAAAACGAATCTCCACAGACAAAATCAAATTTTACACAAAATCAAATTTCAAAATTTCTTTTTTAGACCGTGCATTTTTGCCACATCATTTCACTGTTTTGATGACCCTTTTAACAATTCTCAAGCTTTCCTTAAGTCCCTTGTCATAGAAATATAAAAAAGATGATGTACGATTAGGGCGAAAAAATGTTAAACATTAGCTAAATTTAAGGTGAAATATTTAGATTATGAGACTTTTTGAGGCCTTTTTATCGACATCAATTTTTGACATGGATTACTGTAACTTTTCCAACTTTTACCCAATTCGAAACGTATTGATTCGATAGCTCTGTTTACACTGGCTAAGACTGTAATTGACATAAATGCGATTTTTTTGCCGTTTCAATTTATTCTTTATAGGGGAAGGACCGCGTAAAAATAATTTTTCTGATTTTTCGATAAAATTCTAGATCTCATTCCCAGGGTTCCAAAAAATACCTCTTTTACCCATTTTGCATAAACATAAACCGATTTAGGAGCGCTTGAATTTTCGGGAAATTGTCATTTGAATTGCCGCCAACTCTGCGTCTCTCCATTTCACACACTCCTCGCCCACTCTAGCCGTGTTTCCGCGCGGCAAACGCGTAAAACGGCCGTGTAAACGCGCCCCTTTTGCAGTCCAAATCATATAAAAGGGGTATGTTTCAGAACCTTGGAAACTATGTCTACTCAATGAAACTATAATAAAGATACTTTGAAAAATCAATTTTACGAGGTCCTTCACCTTTAATTAAATTAAAGTTTCATTCACTGATTTTTCCTACAAACTAAAGGATTCATCGACAAACCGAAAATTTAAAAAAAAAAGATCATTTGATATTTTTTCGTCATTTCAGTGTTTTGATGCTGTTTTTAACAACTCTCCCATTTTACATAAGTCAATATTGTGTTCATTCACGATGTAATATTAGCCAAATCGTCCAAGAGGTTTGACAAGTTCTAAAACTATACTGAAACTGCAATCTGTTTCATTGTTTACACGCAGTTTGATCAAAACAAAAGCCTTCGGTTACACATCGTAAACACTTCCCGTCAATCATTCGTCTTTCCAACAGAACACCGGGTGCACCGTGTTCCACCACGTGCCTGTTTTCGGCAAGTTTTCTGCCGCACTGAAAATTCAATGCGCCGCTTCCTTCTTTGTTTTTGATTTGGCATTTTTTTTTGAAATTCTTGCTATTAATTAGATTAATTAAATATGTGCAAAAATGAGAACGTGTTGCTATTTTCAAAATATACCGTGCATTATTTTTTGGTAATAGTGATAATTTTCATTTGAAACAGTAAAACCAAACATTTTTTTGGTTAATTCTGTTAAAGTTTAAAACTTTTTGGGTTATTTTTTTGGGTAATTCATTGTTTTTACCTATTTTAAATTTTCGTTTTCATGAAATATGAAATGAAATAGTTTTTCGGTATTTCTGGAATTCGAATAGTAATTCTAATTTTTTGGTTTTTCTGAATCATTCCGCCGTTTCAATTCATCGTTTAACTTTTATGAAAGTGGCGTTCACCGATATTGTCTGTGTTTTTAGTTTTCGAATTTATTTCCTAAGCTTGAAAATTGAATTTCAAAAAGGAGAAAGTGATTTTTTTTAAATCATTTTATTTCAATTTTGGCTGTTATTTCCAGTTTTATAAAACTTTAAAAAACATATTTGAACATGTCGCCGCTAATCTCCCCATTTCTACCGGAGAAGGGAAATATACTCTTCTTGAGCCTGTGCTCGCCCATAACCCTTCGAAAGGGTGCCACGCGGTTCGGGAGGCAGCCGTGCCTAGTTTGGTGGTTACCCGACAGGCGAAGAGAGCGGTGATTTAGAGATCTGCAGTCCCTTAGGATCAATGAACTAAGACATGAGAGTTGGGGTATCAGGTTTATCTGTTACACAACAACACTGGAATCACGAGGGTCACGAGGCGTCGCTCCGATCGCACGGGAGAGGCTTAGGCCCACTGACGAGCGTCGACACGGGCAGGAGCTCCATGGAGACGAGCGGCAGACGGACGAATGCATTAACGTGGTCGGCGGGACACGTGAGCACACCTGAAACAGGATGATTATCTCCAGATACACAATGATATATCTTGTCTAGACTAGTGGAACTTATAACCTACCTTACACGGGGTGAAGGGCGGTGACACTTGCTGAGACTACTCTATGCGGGGCGTGGAGGGAGGCCTGTTACCAGTAGAGACTCGTGGCCGTGTTCCACACGGTTAGAGCTCCTGGTAGGTTGAGACAGAAGGGCGGGAGCCTCTTGGGACTCCCTTAGAAAACGGATAGGAAGGAACCCCGAGGGGGATTCCAACAGAAGTACATAGAGACGATGGGCGGAACCCTTGGAAGGGTTCCTACAGAAGCATATAGAATATATATGAAGAAGAGAGAGAAAGGCGGAACCCTTTGGAAGGGTTCCTACAGAAGTAATAGGAAAACGGCGTAGGGGGCAGCTAGCTGCCAGCACAAACGCATGCCTGCGGGAAAGGGGCAGGGAGCAACCGCTCGCTGCCAGCGCAGACCCTCGACTGACGCTCGGGGCGGGGGCGCCGTTGCCGCCGCGGCCTGTACGCAATGCGTACCGGGCGTCAGTACCGTAATCCTTAAAGGCTGTGGGAGCATGCAATCGCCGGTGAATACAGGCTACATCGGCGACAGAACACATAAAGTACAATGCAAAATATTACTGATTAAAAACTCGACGACAAAAGTTAGCAAAGTTTTTTTACCGTTTAAAACTTCCCAAAAAACAAAAAAAAGGATACCCAGGAAAAACTTTGAAACAAAGTTTTAGGGAACATTTTTCTCGTTTTTTTTTTGAAATTTTTGCACATTATTTCGCTTCTGTAAAACTTCAAATTTTTACAGTTTGGGAATTCGAAATTTATACAAGTCATTCAGCCATTAACTTTCTTTCAAGAAAGGCAAAATAAATTCGCATCTTCCTTTGGAAAACCGGTGTTTGCAAAGACTGAACGCATAGTAAGCTGATTAGTGCGACCTCCCGTTCTGCTGCTCTTTTCGGGCGAAGACTGTACACTTTTGGATTTTTGGCCTCATTATCTGATTTATTCATCATGCAAATAGTTTTTTTCTTGTAATCGCATTAATTGCTGTGATTTTTTAACATTAAATCAAGGAAAAACAAAAATGTGATTTTTGATTTTTTTTGTTTTGTGAATGTTTTACGATTTGCTTGAATATTCTTGTGTTTCAAAATTATGATAACTTCTTTTTAAAGGATTCAAACTATTGATTTAATTTAGTTTCTTTTTTGAAAATATTTTTGTTTTTCAAAATTGTGTTAAGATTTTCGAGCTAATATGAAACAGTGTTTTGGTTTAATATTTTTAAAATGAGTGTTTTGAAACTTTTGCTTAAAAATTTATTTATTTTATTTAACTTTCAACATATCTTGTAATCGCGTTTATCTTGTAATCGCGTTAGGTATTAACTTAATTACCCAAAAAATCTAGCAATTTTTTAAAATTTAATTACATTTAACAAAATATCTTGTAAGAATAAAAAAAAACACTATTTTGAACATTTCGGTCATGTGAATGTGTCATGATGGTTTTAGATAATTTTGTGATTCAAAAATGGGTCTGTGTTTCAAAAACTCTCCCTGACAAATGTTGAAGCAGTGTTTTTCGTTGAATTTTAAATGAATGTTTTGGCGACTTTTAAAAAAATAAATTAATAAAACTTTCTTCAGCATTAAAAACTTTGTAAAAAAAATTCACAATTTCAGATAAAACATGGGCTGTCAAATCGACAAAGGCACGCTAAACGTCATCCAACTTGGCTTGGGATTCTTCCTAAACTTCTTGGCTTTCAATTCCCAAGGTCTGTTTTCTCTTATAATTTAAAAAAAAGTAATTATGTTTCAAAATTTCAGGATTTATTGAACAGCCGGTCATTGCAAGCGTGGCCGAGAGAGGGACAATTAATAAACATGCGGGGTACTACAGGTTAGTTAAAACAATGGTTTTCAATTTCAATCGGTGCTTTTTGAAGTTAATATTTTTAAGTAATATAATTTTTATAAAATTGAGAACCTTAGTTTGATTTTAAGAGCAAAATTGAAAAAATAGTTATTTCCAGCTAAAAACAAAACGTGTGTTATAATTTTTTTAAAATTTTAAAAGTGGTGAAAAAAGATTAGCAGTTAGTAAATTAACAAATAGTTTTTGTTTACCTCGCGTCAATCCTATTTTTTAGAAAAAAGCCGCCTTTCTAAAAAAAATTCCAGTTTTTAAAAACACCAAAAAATAGCTTTACAAACTGATGACTTTGGTTTTTAAAATTACACTAAAACTGGGATCTTTTTCAATGTTTCAAGATTGTTTTATAATCTTGCCACACTATTAACCATCAATGAATTTCCTCCTTCATTTTGTATCTAGACTTTTTGTGCCTAATTGATACTGGGGCTGGGACTTTTATAGCTTTTGCCAAACTGGAATCTTGCCAAAATGGCCCTTAGTGCAGCAAAAATGAGATACACAGTACGAGAGACAATGTCGAATGAGGAGATTTAGATATTCTAATTAATAAGCAAAACTTTGGCCGCTGATTTCACTTTGGCAACAACTATAGTGTTTTGACTAATTTCCGCCAAGGTAGGCCTAAGGTTCGATTTTTCAATAGAAAGATTGAACTTTTATATTTCTTGAATCAAATAATTGAGTAATGATAAAAACAAACTGAAAACTACTCATTTGAACAATTAAAACATAAAATATATTTTGGTCAAATATTTAAAAATGATTTAATATTCGATAAAATTTTGATAAAAATGATATGTCAGTCGCTCTTCTTTTTAAACAAATATATGATATTCCGATATGCTGAGTTGTTTTACAGCAATTTATTAAAATAATTTGATTTACAACTTTTAATTTTTATAGACGCCTATTTAATGCATAGTGCAATTTTTAAACTGTATTATGGCCAAAACTTTTTAGGCGCCAAAGAGTCAATATTTTTTTTGCTTTTTTTCAATACGTGTTTTTCAGTTAAATTTAACATTAAAAATAACGTTTCTCAACGATAACATGTTAGAATTTTGAACTTGGCGGGTCAGAAAGATGGGAAATTACATGTACTTTTCAACTAAAAAAGGATTAAACAAGGGCTGTCAACTATGATATCAGGGTAATTGAGAATGTGGATTTTCGTAGATTTTTTCTGAAGTTTTTGTGAAAAATGAGGGTTTCAACGTGAAGTTTTCAGCTTATCCATAATCTACTTTGTCTTCACCCTGGGAAACTTCATCGCAGCTCCTGTCGTCAGATTAATCGGAGCCAGATGGTCCATGGTCCTGGGAACCCTCTGCTACACCATTTTCATGATCGGATTTTTGTTTCTGAATGAGGTCTACCTCTATCTATCCAGTGCTCTTCTTGGTCTTGGAGCTGCCAGTAAATACATTTAGATAAAATCAAAAAATTATATAAAAATTTCAGTTTTATGGACAGGCCAAGGAACTTATTTATCACAAAACTGCACTGAGAAGACGACTAGTAGGAACAGTTCAATGTTATGGGGTCTTCAGCAGGCTTGGTGAGTTACTGTATTTCTGATCTACTTTGAAATGTCTTTGTACTACATTATTGATTTTTTAAATCTACTTTTTTATGTACTTTATATTTTATTTTCACTGTGAACCTAACTATAGTTATTGCAACAGCTAAATGAACTTTGATAGTTTGATTTTTCGAAATTTAACAGTTTTTTAATCTTAAACTAAAAATTTCTAAGCGAATCAGGTTTTTCAAAAACAAGCAGTTGCACAGTCCAATGTGAACTTGTTTAAAAATAATTCAATAAAAAGTAGGTTACTTTTTATGTATTATTTATAAAAAAACATTACAAAAACAGACCAGCAAAATCATTCAAAACTATTTTTGAAACATAAAAATTGCTTTAATTTCTTTAATGATTTAATGTTTTCCATTCGTTCTGTCCCTGAGACTGAATACTGCATTACAAAGAAACTCTTAATTACTTAACAAAATCATCAAGTGCGCAAAAATATTTATGAAAAATTAACATGTCTTAGTTTTTTTGTAAATATATTCCAAATAATGTTTTCATATTGAATACTAGTCATTTCTTACATTAGATTAATATCTGGACTTTGAATTGTTAGTTGCTGGTGGCATCTAAAAAATTAATTGACGAAACGTTCAAGTAAAAAATTGAATAATTTTACATAAGTTTAGTCTACTTTAGAAATTCTAAAACGGAAACAACATTTTTTTTTGAAACTTTCAAGTTCTACCAAAACAAACCTATTTTCTGAAGACGATTTTCGTTTGTTCTAACATACTTGAAATGTTTTATTAAACAATCTGTAAACGTAACAAAGAGGTTTCAAATGTTTTAGAAAAAAAATTGTTTTTTTAACGCGAATGTTTCATCACTTCATTATTGCAACTGGCAATTCCGACGTCCTCCGTCTTTTTTTATATCAAAAGTAATGTAATCTAATGTAAGAAATGAATAGTTTTGGATATTAAAACATTAGTTATTTGAATAAGTTTTCAAAAGACGCCGAAAATATGTTATTTTTCATAAATAAATTTGTGCACATGAATGTTTGCCACGTAATTAGGAATTTCCTTGTAACATAGTATGTATTCATATGCGTGAAAAAGCAAACCGCAAATAGAGCTCTATCATTAATATTTTTGGAATCTTTATTGAACAATTTGTAAAAGTAACAGAGTTTTCAAATTGTGAAAAAAAACATTTTTACTCAAATGTGCTCAAATGTTTTGTCAATTAATTATTACAAATGCTATCAGCCATTAACAATGGCTATTGGACCAAGTGAAGAAAAATGAAGCAACAATTTATTGACTGATTAAAATTTTTTAAAAAAAAATTGTTTTTCTACCATAAGTAATTGAAAAGTAATATAGGTTAATTAATTTATTTTATTGCAATTTGACATTGGACTATGCATATGTTTTGTATTCAAAATGCTTTTTAAAAGTTTATTTAAAGTTTTTCATTGGTTTAAAATAATTTAAAATTCAAATGAATTTTTCCAGTTACCCATTTCTAGTAAAATATTCTACATAAGATATTCGAATAAAAAACTTTTGTTTAAACTCTAATATAGATTTAACAGAGAATTTTCCAGTTTTAAATTACCTCCAGTTTTAAATTACGCTGATTTTAATGTTTCACTTTTTTCTTATTCTTCAAACGATTGGGAAACACTGCTAAACTGACGACGTACTTATAAATTGTCAAATTAAGATAAATCCAAATAAAAAGAAATGAAATTTCATTTTTATCTAATGGTTTTGAATATTTTTTAATAATTTGGAAAGATTTCTACAGAGCAGTTTTGACAAGTTTTTTTTTCGATGTTTTTAAAAAATAATTGAGATCAAATGAATGTTTTAGTACTTAATGATGTGGGTGTTTTTTGTCAAAAACTAATGGGTTCGGCAGAGGGCCAGTTTAAAAATAAATCATTATAATCAATCAACAAATATGTAAAAAAAAATTTGAAAAAAAGCTAGGCAAAGTATTAAAAAAACTTTAACTTGAAAAAAACTTGCAAAATTAAATTACATATTTAAATACAAAAAAGTTTAATGTTTCAGTTTTACTGTATTTATTTCTTTTCCACTTTGCATCACTTTTCGCTGAACGATCCTTGCCAATAGTAAATTTTCTAGCACCCTTGCTGATTTCAATGTTTCACGTTTTCCTTATTCTCCAAACTAGTGGGAAACATTGCTAGACAGACAGTGCACTCAAGCATCGTTATATTCAAATGAAAAATTAGTGAAATTACATATAAATATAAACATCCAATTGTTTTGAATATTTATAATAATTTTTTTGGAAAAAATGTTTACAAAACTGTTAAGATTTATTCTTTTTTTAAAGTTTTTTTTTCAAAATAGTTAAACTCAGATAAATGTTTTAGTTCTTAATTATGGGAATGTTTTCTGTCAAAAAGTAATGGGTTCGGTAGAGTTCTTGGTTAAAAAAGAGTTCATTATAATTAATTGAAATATTCGTCAAGTAAATTTATAGAAAGCTAGGTGACATTTTTGAAAATTGAAGAAAAAATTTGCAAAATTAAATTAAATAATTAAATACAAAAAAACGAATGTTCCAGTTTTACTTTAATATTTTATGTTTCACTTAGCTACACTACTACCTGAACACCTCTTTTAAATAGCTAAATTACAGCCTAGTAGCTGGAGAAATCTTCCTTTTCGTGATTTTTCGCACTTCTGACTCTGAGACCACAACTACCAAACAAAACAGTGTAACATGGAAATGACCCTTTCATTACATTTCTGAGTAAAATCTAACTGCGAAACTCTAAAAAATTTTTAAAACAAGAGTTTTTCGGTTTTGAAAAACCTTACATATTTTAATGTTTCATGTTTTCCTTATTTTCCAAACTAGTGGGAAACATTGCTAGACAGACAGTGTACTCAAGCATCGTTAAATTCAAATGAAAAATTAGTGAAATTTCACACAAATGTAAGTATCCGTTTATTTTGAATATTTATGATAATTTTTCTTTATGGAAAAATGTTTACAAAAGTGTTAAGATGTATACCTTTTTAAAGTTTTTCAAAAATAATTAAATAATTAGGAAAATTTCAAAAATCTTAAAAATGTACAAAGCGCATGCAAAAAAACTTGTTTTAATCATAATTCAATTAGAAAAAGCAAAATTAAATAAAATATTTATATACAAAAAAAAGTTGAATGTTTCAGTTTCACTTTATTAATTTCTTTTCCACTTTGCATCACTATTCTCTGAACGAGCCTTTCAAATGCTCAGAAATCCTTCAGCCTAGTAGTAAAATCTAACTGCGAAACTCACTGAAGCATCGTTAAATTCAAGTAAAAAATTATTGAAATTTCATATAAATGTAAGTATCCATTTGCTTTGAATATTTATAAAAAAAAATTTGGAATAATGTTCACAAAACTGTTAAGATTCTTTTTTTTTAAATTTTTCCAAAAATAAGTTGACTCGGATGAATGTTTTAGTACTTAATCAAGTGTATGATTTCTATCTTTGAAAAGTTCGACATTTCTTTGAAAAAAAAACTAATTATAAATAAAGAAAAAAAACTAGGTGATTTATTTAATTTGTTTTTTTATTCTTAATTTAATTTGCAGAAAAACTTTTAAATTTAAATAAAAAATGTGTATACAAAAAGGTGAATGTTTCAGTTTCGCTTTATTATTTTCATTTCCTCTTAACCTCACTGTTCCCTGCACCATACTTGAAAATAGCAAATTTTCAGCCTAGTAGCTGGAGGAATCTTCCTTTTTGTGGTTTTTCGCACTTCTGAGACCACAACTACCATTCCTGATGAAACAGTGCGTCTGCTTTATGGTTGCTTCGCTGGAGTTTCTCTTCTTGGAGCTATTATGTTAGCTGTTTTAAGACAACCACCCTATGAGGAACGGGCCAGAAATAATGGAGGTTTTAAGGAATTAACGAGTAAGTTGGACTAAATTTTTTTTAATTGCTGTAAAAAACTTTAAAAAATAATAAAAATTACACTTTCATTTTGAAGAAAGGTTTCCTGTAGTTTGAAATTCCAGTTTTTTGCAAAAATTACACAAAACTTATGAAAAACTCATATAAGCTTTTACTTTTTTCACTTTTCAGGTGATGAAATATAAAACATTTAAAAAGGGTTGAATTTAAAACCAAACCGATTCATATAGTTTAAAATTGAATGTAAATCAAAGATCAACTTTTAATAATTTTACCTTTTTGTTTCAATGTTTTAACCGCTGCTAATAAAATATTAGTATCTCATTATTAGTTTTTAGACATGCATGTGGTCAGCAAATTAATTAAAATAAAAACTTTAATTTTAAAAAATATCTTTATTTAATTCTTTTAAAACTGGTTATTTGTTAAAATTAACATACAATATTTGATACATACAATATTAAATTTCACCAACTATAATTTTTTATATATTTTGTCTGTTTTAAAATTTTCAGTTTCCATGTTCAGACGAATGTCAAAAAATTTTGCTTTATTAATGTCATTTGCTTTATTGTTTTAATCGCTCTACAAATAAAATAGTAGTATCTCAGTTTGGTTCAGCAAAATTTTCGTTATGATTGCATTGGCTTTTAAAATTTTGTTTTAAATTATATTTTCAAATAAAATTTTTTTTAAACTTCATAAAAGTGAAGTTTTATATTATTTTCAGCGTCTATGTTCAAACTAATGTCAACCAAGAGGATGATTTTACTCGCCTTTGTCTTTGCCTACACTGGAATTGAACAATCTTTCTGGACGGGTAACGTAATTTTTTTTAAATTAGTTTTGTTTTATTTAAAACTCATTTATTTAAGGTATTTACCCTACTTGCATTTCTTTTACGAAACAACTCGGATCAAATACGAATTCTCTACTTGCTTTGAATTTGATTGTCGCAGGAGTTGGAAATGTTATAGGTGGGCGAAAAATTGTTATTTTTTGACAATATTAAACAAATTATTCGATATTAAACTGTACACTTTTAAACTACAGCACTGAAACAGTGGATGAATGCTACAAAAATGCTAAAGTACGTAAGGAAATAGTGAATTTTCAATATCTGAAGAAATTACGATGATTTGGGTTAAAACTTTTTTTCACAGTCACTTTAATGTTTTGTCAATTGCATTATAAACGCAAACGCATTATTTTATGTTAAAAGCAACGAAAGCATTTTTAAAAAATTGGGAAAAACACTCAATTGAGTATTCATGAACAAAAATTGTTTTACTATGTTTTAAATTTTTGCAGATGAGAAAACTTCTAATAAGTTACTCCAATTGTTCGAAATTTTTGGAGAAACATTTGCGATTAGTGAAAAATAAATAATTGATAAAATGTTTCAATAGTTTTATATAATGTTGAACATTATTTTTACAGGGGTCGTTTGTTGTATATTTCGAAAATCAATAAGATTTGTATTTATAAAAAAATAAATAAAATTGTATTTGTGCTTTTCACAGAATAATTTGCGAATCCGCACAAAAACGGAAAAAAAACCAGATTTTTTAATATGCAAATTTATGAAACATATAAAATTCAAAATTTATTTTTTGCCGTGATTTTCTTGTTCATACAATTCAAAAAAATATAGTGCCGAATAAAAGTTCATTTCAGAACCATTTAAAATGAAAATTTCATGTAGTTTTTCATTCAGCGGTTTAAAAAAATTTGAACCCATCGCCTTTCCAAATTCGCATTCAGGAGTTTTTTTAAATTAGAAAAATGAATTGAAAAAAACACTTCTTTTTTTAAATAAAAATTTCAGCCGGTTTAATTTTCGGAATCTTGGGCGACAAAACTCGTAACATCGGCCGTCACAACATAGTTTTTCTCGGAACCGGAATTCACCTATTTGTCTTCGTTGGCGTTTCTATTAACTTTCCTGCTGAGGCTTCTCTCCATGTAACGGATCAGTCAGGATACATTACTCCAAAGTTTGAATTAACTTTGAAAGTTTTTTTTAAATATATTTCAGTATTTATCTCGCATTGGTTTGTGGATTCCTTCTATCATTTGGGGATGCTTGCTGGAACACTCAGGTGACTTTTAAGAATTTAAATTTAAAGGACCGCGTAAAAATAATTTTTCTGATTTTGCGATAAAAACCCAGATCTCATTCCCAGGAATTCGAAAAATACATCTATTACCCATTTTGGATAAAAATGAACCGATTTAGGAGCGCTTGAAATTTTGGGGAATTTGATTTCATTTGAATTGCCGCCAACTCTGCGTCTCTCCATTTCCCACACTCTCTCGCCCACTTTAGCCGTGTTTCCGTGCGGCAAACGCGTAATACGGCCGTGTAAACGCGCCCCCTTTGCAGTCGAAATCATATAAAAGGGGTTTGATTCAGAATCATAGATACGACATCTATTCAATGAAATAATTGTTAAGAGACTTTGAAAAATCAATTTGACGAGGTCCTTCCCCTTTTAATCAAACTTTCAGATTTATTCCTTGTTATGTGATGTTTTCTCGGAGAAGAGTAGTGAGGCTTTTGCTATTTTCAAGTTTTATCAGGTAGGAAAAATATGTGCGCGTGTGCGCGTGTGTCAGTGTGTGAGTGTAAGTGTGTGTAAGTGTGAGTGTGTGTATGTGCTAGTGTGAGTGTGTTTTTGTGTTGGAAATCCCCTCATTTTTCAGTCTGCCCTCTCCTGCGCTGCCTTTTTCTACTCCTCCAAACTGGAACTAACTTGGCATCTTCTCATAATGGTCATAACTTCTCTAATAGCTGCAATTTGCTTCTACGCAGTAAATCGAACTGGAACCCCCCTGGAAGTAAAGGAATCAATAGAAAATTCCCTTTCTTCTGAAGATGCGCTAAACTCCCAACCGACCGAAACTTCTCGTAAGGTGTGAATCTACATTCTGATCTGTAACTTTCAGGTGAAGAAGCAATTACTGAAGACCACGATAACGGTCGTTACCATTTATAGATCTCATGACAATAAAAGAAAAAATAGTGTCTGTTCCTTTTTTATAACTTATATATATTTTTTATTAAATAAGAAAAACATGGCTTTCTTAGAATCGACCATTCAGTTTTGTTATTCAAAAAATATGTAATAAGAAAAAACTGTTAGTTCGATGGAGAAAAAAAGTTTATGTAAAAAATCACAACTTTAAAAAATTCTACAATGATGCGGTTTCGATTTTCACTACCTAAAAGGGATGTACCGTAAAAAACGGATGTGTGCGTGTGTACGTGTGTGCGTGTTTCTGTGTGCATATGTGAGTTAAAAGGGAAGGACCGCGTAAAAATAAATTTTCTGTTTTTGTGATAACAGGTAGATCTTATTCCCAGGATTCCGAAAAATACCTCTATTACCTATTTTGGATAAAAATGAATCGATTTAGGAGCGCTTGAAATTTGGGAAATTGTAGTTTGAATTGCCGCCAACTCTGCGTCTCTCCATTTCCCACACTCTCTCGCCCACTCTAGCCGTGTTTTCGTGCGGCAAACGCGTAAAACTGCCGTGCAAACGCGCCCCTTTTGCAGTCCAAATCACATAAAAGGGGTGTGTTTCGGAATCGTGGAAACAATATCTACTCAATGAAACTATAATAAAGAGACTTTGAAAAATCAGTTTTACGAGGTCCTTCCCCTTTAAGGTAGGTGATCGTAAGTTTGTTAATTTACCGCACATAGTAAAAAGTAACATAGATAGTAAAAAGTTTATTCACTGGATAACAAAAATTTAATCTAAGGTTCCACATTGCCTGAACCTATTTAGTTCGTAAAACTTCTTGCAAACCATTTACTACACTCTGCGTCTGCGTTCCAATATAGTATTGATCCCATGCAGTACCACCGGTAATATAAGAATCGCATAAAATGCATTGTCGCCCTAAACTTTAAAATTTCAGTTTAAAAGTATGAAAATTTACTTGATCCGATATTCCTTCATCGTTGCGGCACCATCTTGCAAAATGCTCGCAATTATTGGCCAATTCGTTGTATGCTTTATTATTTAGAGCAGTGAATCCTCTCTGAAATATTTTTACATGTTATTTATATATTAAGACAGGCACTTTTTGCGCTAAAAATTAAATGAAATCGTGTATATTTTGTTTTTAAAGAAAAGTTTGATGGAAAATGTTACGTAGCAAACGATCAAATAGATAGTCCAAATGACCCGAAATAAAAAAATTTCCAAAAACCTAAAAAAAATTGAAAATGAGTTTTGTTAAAAATACCGTCACCGTGTGCGCGCGCAATAATCCGGGAAAAAGAATCGATATTGACCCAATTCTTCAAAAAAAAAACATTTTTTTTGACAAAATTTGGGAAAAATTCATTTTTTCTATGTCGCGGGGTAAAGAAAAAAATGAAGTGAACTACCTTTTTCTGTTCATACGCTCTCCTCAATACTTCGTACCCAGGAAAACTTCCATACTCTCCGTCCTTTGAATTATTCACCCGAGACAACCTTCCCTCTGCCACAAGCTCCATGGGATCATCACGAACCTAAGAATAAGGTGAACTCAGTTGATTAAAGGGACCGTCAGGGACCTTTTTTTACTTTATCTCTTTTCAAAGGCTTTGAAAAGTTATTCAAGAAAATATCCAAACCTTTTTTATCCAAAAAAAGGTGTGTTTATAATTAAGAAACCAATGTTTACCATTTAAAAAATGTATTCATTTTTGTTTTTTCCTAAAAAATATTTTATTCCATTTTTTACCATCAGAACAAAAATCGTTTATTAACCATTGGGTAGTTAAAACATTTTAAATCCAATTGTCCTAATTTTTTTTCTGCAACATTTTTTATGTAATTCTTGTTATCCACATACAATCCAATTTTTTTTCTAGTTTTGTTATTCATAAAAAAATTTTTAATTCCAATTTGTGTTTTTCACAAAAATAATTTTTCATCCAATTTTGTTATCTATAAAAAAAATTTGAATCCGTTTTTTCTTATCCAAAAATTTTTTTTGGTGCAGTTTTTGTTATTCGCAAAATTTCGTTTTCATCCAATGTTTGTTATTAGCAAAAATCCTTTTTCATCCAATTTTTGCTCTTCCCAAAAACCTATTAACCAATTGGTTTGTCGACTTTTTCCCCGTCACTTTCGAATTTTCAAAGTTCCCGCCTGAAAAGACGCAGAAAACTCTGGTCGTCTCACGTGGTAGCGCTGCGCGATTCAAACCCGTATGAAATCGGCGGCTGGGGCAAGGGTAGCCTCGCCGCATACAGTACTGCACACTATGGGAAAAGAAAATGTGAAAATAAGTCCCTCACGGTTCCTTTAATCGAATTCAACTGAATTCACCTTGTACCCTTCGTTATTGGTGGCCCAAACGTGATAAACCATATAGGTGTTGTTTTCTTTGCCGGCGAAAATGGCCCAGTGCTAAAAATTGAAAGCTACAAAAGCTTATTGCAATGAAACTAACTCTTACAGCCGTTGTGTAAAATTCAATGAGATCTCCTTCAAGTGCTATCTGTCCGGTGACTTCAGTCGGCGCCCATTCCGTCTGAATTGTTTTAAACGTATTTTTCAAGATAGAATACCTGATATGGTCTAACCACGCCATTTCGGCACCAAGTGGCAAAGTGTTCACAGTTGTTAGTTATTGCATCGAAGGGTTGGTTATGAAGACCAACGAAATCTAACTGAAAAGAAAAAATATCTTCTCTCTCTCTCTCTCTCTCTTCTATTTCTCTCTCTCATCTCTCTCTCTGTCTCCCTGTCTCTTTACCTCTCTCTCTCTCTCTCTCTCTCTCTCTCTCTCTCTCTCTCTGTCTCTTTACCTCTCTCTCTCTCTCTATCTATCTATCTTTCTCTCTCTTTCTCTTTCTCTCTTTCTCCCTCTCTCTCTCTTTCTACCTGCTCGTGAGCTCTTCTTACAACTTCTTCTAAAGGATAACTTCGATGCCCATCATCATATTTGTTATTTTTTCGACACAAGCTCCCCAATTCTTCTATCGCGTCGTACTGAACCTAAAATTTCTTTACATTTAAAAAAAATCATTGGTTGTATATACACATTTACTTACTTTGTATCCCTTTGTATGATGCTTTGACAAATGTATGACTATATAAGTCGACTTTTCTCTTCCAGCAAATATCGCCCAATGCTGAAACAAAAAAATTGCAAAAAAACTAAAATGATAAATTTTTGATGCAACTATTCGTCGGCTATTTCTCACCACAGTCGGCTTCAAAAATTCGATTGCGTCACCAATCCTAGCTCGCAGTGCGATTTCCTCTACGGGTTTCCATTCCAACATTCTGTTAGGCTTTGTTATTTAAAAAAGCAGATAAAAATGTGGTGAAATGGGTAAAAACCAAAAAAAGCGCCCAAAAACGCGGAAACGAGGCAGTGAGAAATCTGCCGATACTGAAAATGTGGTTTTGCTTACGAAGTGTCAGCTGACCACTGCGATAGGCGGCAAAGAAGATTAATCTGCGCTGCAATGCAAGGTCAAAAGTTGCAAAGCAGAAATTTTTCTGAGGGGCAAGTATAACCGGCTGTGAGCGGCACAGGCAAAAAACTATGAAAAGAAATAGCAGATTTTTTGTTTAATTTTTTAAAACTGCACGGATTCGGAAAAACCAAAAAAGAAACTTTGGTTAACTTCGCATAGACATTTTGAAACAGCCACAGCTTACAAAGTTTACCTGAACACATTATAGTTCAGACAAGGGATTTAAAAAAAAATTGAAAACCGTGACAAAAAAGGCATTTTTGTCACGGGTTTTCGGCATTTTTTGTTTTCAAGACTTAGCTCTGTTTAATTTTTTTCTTAAAAAATTTTGTTTTTTAAATTCTTGCTTAAATGTTTCACTGTTTTCAAACTATATTTCCATTTCTTTAAAAAAATTGATTTTGTACATATAGGAATGTTTCACGGTTGTGCAAACCTTACTATTTTTTTAAATGTTCTCGAAAAAAGAAAGGAATAGTTAATAGTTTTACATATTGATTTTTCGTTAGTCTTTGATTAGAAACTTTTTTTTAAATTAAAGTACTGTTTCACTGTTTTTTCAAAATTAATTTGCTTTAATTTTTTTAGTAAACAAATGATCGATTAATTAAAGAGATAGCAAATTTTCGTTTATTTTTTCAAAGCTGCACGAATTTGGATAATCAAAAAAATCACTAAATGCAAAAACTTTTCGAATTCCAATAATCATTTTTTCGACTTAATGCTGCTTTAAAAAATTCTTCACCATTCAAAAAAACTTATAATTTATTTAATATTATATACTATTCAAACCGAAATCCCAATACATATACTCGAAATTATCCAAAAGAAAAAAACTTTATAATTCTTGACCTACAAAATAAAAAAATAGTTAAATTGGCACTGAACCGTGAACTAACAAATTAGCAAATCAATTATTTAAAATGTTTCTTTGAAACAGTAAAAGGCAAATATTTAGGAAAAAGCGAATCAATCTTTTAAAGCATGTCTATGGCGTCGACAATGAAAAAAAATTAAATCTAGCTTTTTTCCTTTTTTTTTTAAACAAAACAAATACAATTTATTGTAATAAAAATGTGAAATAACTATCAAGATCGTTTATATTAATACTTTGTCTCAATACAAACTTTATTACTAATTCCACATATTATGTAAATTACTAAAATACTGCTCTCCTTCTTCGTGCCTTTCTTGATATCCAATTGCATAAATCCGTCTATACCTCCGAAACCCAATTTTCTCATTTGTCAAAACAAGCCAAGCCGTAATCAGAAGCCTCGTTCCAGATAACAGCTGAAAATCAATTTCACATATTAAATAAATTAATAATAAATTTGCAATTTAAAATTTTAATTTAAAAAAAATAAATTACCAAGTCATAGGCGTGACTGAAATGAGTCGTGTCGAGACCAATCGGATAGGGCGTGAATAAAGCGGAATAAAGTATGAAACACGTGTGAATCGCCTGAAATTTGTAATTTATTATAATAAAAATGTATTTTTTTATAAATAAAAAAATTATTTTAATGTAAAACTTAATGTTAAGAACAAAACTTACTTTAGAAACAAGCGCGAAAAGGGCAGCCGGTAGAATGTACCTAGTTGCCCTAATATTTTCAGACAGCTGATATTTTGTGGCCACGTCCATGTTTTCCAAATGACGTTGGTTGTAATTCAGTTTGTTGTAGTGTAAAATTATTGGAATTATCTAAAAAAATTAATTTAATTTAATTTTTAATTTAAACAAACTTACAATAGCTGCAATTAAAGTGAGAACGACATAGACAATTAAAATTAGGAGATTTGAAGTAAGGAAAGGTGCTAAAAAAAATTTTTTTTAATTTTAAAGTTGAAAAACTAACCAAAATCTGGAAAAATCCGATTGTAGGCGATTAGAGAGGCAAAGAAAAGCTAAAAATAGAAAAATTTAGTTTAAAATTTTTGTTTTAAATTGTAAAAATGTAGAATTTACAAATTTACCGTGGGGGTTGCGAACAGTGGAGTAAAAGTGAGGCTTCTGCATTTCTGGTCATAGTATCTTGGCCAGAGGGAGGCCACCGCTCTTTCGACGACCAGGGAGGTCCAAGAAGTGAGAAAAAGACAGGAGGAAAAATCGAGGAGAGGCAGGATTTTGTCCTAAAATTGGATATTTACCAATTTTCCTTTTTTTCTTGCCACATTATTCCAAAGTTTCAATCCAGTATGAAAACACTCGTTTTTATTTTTTATTGTATTTGTTTTAGAATAAAATAAGAAAAGAAAAATTACAAAATTTCTTTTAAACTCTTGGAAAAATGCAAATGGTGCACAATATAAGCTCACAATTAACATGGATAAGATTAGAATTTTTATAAAAATTTGAAGTAAAAATTGTACCAAAAGTAAAAATTGTTTGTGTTTTTGAAGCTATTGTGATTGTATTCAAAATCATTTTAAACAAAAACAAAAAAAACTTCGATTTTAATTAATGGAGAAAAGCCAATGGAGCAGCACTAACATTTTGTTCGGATAGCCAAAAATATAAATCATCACCGAAACATTGGAGTCATTAAATTTTTTTTAATATTTAAAAAAATTGATCCTATTAGACTGTTTAAAACGTTGATTAAACTGTTTAAAACGCTCTCTCTTGAAGCAGCTTTGCTTTTCCTTTTTAATAAAGGTTTTACAAAAAAAACAAAAAAAAAATGCAAAAAGCAGACATTTTCCAACTAACCAAAAAATCCACATGTTCCTCTGCAATATGCCAAATTCTGTCAACAATTACCAGTAATCTATGGGCATTTTGTAGAAAATTACCGATGTTAGCCAACTGGAGCAGAATTCTAAACAAAATTTATTTAATAAATTTATTTAAAATTTAAAACCTGAAATTCACATGGAAGTTTTTTTGAACAATACATATATAAGCCAACGCTATAGAAAATGGCAAAAAGGCCAAATTCATGATGATTTCAATTGATAATAGAATATAGTTCCACATGTCCAATGGAGGGAGTTTCATTAAAACCCAGAAAATGGAAATTTTAATTTTAATTCAAAGAAAAATGGTTTAAAAAATTTCAAAAAAAAAAACTATAAGAATGACTAGAAACAGGAATCAGGCGGGACATTGAAACATTCAGCTGTCTCTTGAAAATTGAGTTAGTCAATCATACAGCGAATGTGTCTCAGCGATAAAAAAGATTAATTAAATGTACTTTTGATCAAAAAGCTTTGAGAAAACTAAAAGTTAAGAAGGAAATCTATGATTCAATAAAAAATCGATTTTAGATTTTTAAAAAAATATTTATTATGTTTAAAAAAACTTAAATAAGAGTATCAACGTATATTACTGTTCTAAATAATTAAAAAAAGATTATATAAATGTACTTTTGAAAATTGAGTAGGAAAAGTATGAATAAAAAAATGATTTCAGATTTTTTTAAATGAAATATTTTATAAACTGTTTGGCCCTAACAGAAGACTGTGAAAGTCAGAATAAACACCGTTTATGTTTAAAAATTATGTATAAATAACAATCTAACATTAAAAATACAGGGTTTTTGTGAAGTGAACATGAATAATTCAAGGTTGGTTATTTATTCGAAAAATAGGTGGAGAAAAACACCTAAAGCAAATCCAACTACAATAGACAGATTGATTAGTTTTTTTTGCCAACTCTCCTTGGCATGAAAAAACTCTTTGACTTTTTTTTTTTTTTTTTTTTTTTTTTTTTTTTGAAAAAAACTCTTTGAGGAAAGACACTGAATGCAAGATTTAAAATATGGCCAGGAATTTTTCACTGACAACGTTTTATTTAAATAAACTACTATAAATTTATTTAGATGAAAATAGCCCTTTTAGGTTGTAGGTTGCTGTACTTTCTGATCACATGACCCGCGATTTCCATCTTCTTTCCCCAACTTTTGTGAGCTTCTTGGACCTAAATACCGTGAGTAAGTGAGCGGTGTGTATGTGTGAGTGTGTGTGTGTTAGTGTGTGATCTACCTGTTCTGAGACAAAGAACCCATAACGATATCCAGTCACAAAGTGCTCACAGTTGTTAGAAACAATGTTGTAGTCTTGTTTTCCCAGCTAAACTATTTTTTTAATAATTTAATTGTTTCAAAATGCTTTCCATGCTATGAGCCTTCCTTAAAATGGTGGTTCATTAGGCTAAAATAGAAAATTTTAAAGCAAAAAGACATTTTAATTTTAGTTTTTTTAGCTTAAGACTTATCAACATAAGAATAATTGTTTACTTTGCATGGTATAACAAAAATACTGCTTTGAAACTATTTATAAATATTTTATGTTTGAGTTTAAACCGTTGACGGACTATTTAAAAATTTAAAGGCTCCTGTTTTTAATGTTTGCATCTTTTTAAAACATCTACCAGTGTTCTAAACATAAACTTTCGTCTACAATAAATTGAAATCTTGAAAACAACAATTTTCGGATCAAATAAGTGGTTGCCAAAGCATATTTTACTATTTTTGCATCAATTTGATTTCAGGCGACAGTTACAACCGATTAACTTAAGCATTTGCTAATCAAAGGTTTGCTGAATGCATTGTCTATTCATCTTTGGATTTAATGAAAAGATAGAATTATTGATTTATAACTTGAATTTTAGAAAAATTTAAATTGCTTGCCTGATATTAAAATAGATCAATTGTTAACTTTGACAGGTGTTAACTTTTTTAATTTCATCTTGAACTCAAACATTTATTCAGTATAAAATAGTTATTTTTAAAAAAGGGCTTTAAAAAGGGTTTTATTAAAGGGGAAGGACCTCGTAAAATTGATTTTTCAAAGTATCATTATTATAGTTTCATTGAGTAGATATCGTTTCCACGATTCCGAAACATACCCCTTTTATATGATTTGGACTGCAAAAGGGGCGCGTTGACACGGCAATTATACGCGTTTGCCGCACGGAAACACGGCCAGATTGGGCGAGAGAGTGTGGGAAATGGGGAGACGCAGAGTTGGCGGGAATTCAAATAGTAATTTCTCCAAATTTCAAGCACTCCTAAATCGATTCATTTTCATCCAAAATGGGTAAAAGAGGTATTTTCGGAATATCGGGAATAAGATGGAGACTTTTATCACAAAAAAGAAAAATTATTGTTAGCGGTCTCTTTAAAAGCCATAATAATGCAAAGGAAAAAAACAAAAGCGAGAAGATTAGATCAACATTGAAAAATTTAAAACATTCTAATAATTTGAATAATATTAATTTTAGATCAATTCTACCTGAAAAACCTAAATTACCTTAAAAATAAAAATAAAGCAAAAAGTCCGCTTATTAGAACCTCAGTTCGCTTGTTGGCAGGCAAATCCTCTATTCAACGCGTAGTTGGGCCAATTCTGCCATTGATCAACATATATTCCAATCCCTCTCGTTATAAAAACTTTTTGTAGGTTTTTCAAAAAAAACATATGGCAGTGCGTTGAGATTTAAAATCGTATTTGTTTTTAGTACAAAGCGAATAAAAAACCGTTTATTAAACACAAACGCGCCAAAAAGATGTAATTTTTGGTTGGTTTTAAACTTTTATGTAAATGTTTCACATAATTTGGAAAACTCCTCATTTCACTTGCTGGTTTAGTTCTTCTCATGATTTCATTAGGCTTCAGCTAAACTAAGCAAAAAATATATCGTCGTTTTAATTACCACTAATAACACATTTAATAACCAAATTTTACAAGGATTCAACAAAACATTAAAAAACAATAAAATATCGTCATTTGCATATTTTTGTCACATGTTATCGTCACATGTTTCAAATATATGTTAAAAATAGAGTCATTTTAAGTGTTTACTGCTGTACTGGGAAACTGGCTAAATCTCTCTCTCTCTCTTTCTCTCTCTCTCTCTCTCTCTCTCTCTCTCTCTCTCTCTCTCTCTCTATTGCCCCACCTTCTCCTTGCCTTCAAAAATCGTCCCCTTTCCAGGATCTTCATTTATTGATGAGTTTGCTGTTCCCATTCTTAGAAAAAACGTAATGTTTACATAATCATTAGTAAAAATAGAAAGAAAGGTTTTAAACCAACCAAGAAACAACAAAATCTGACTTAATACTTTATTTGTAATTTACAAGTATTAAGGTTAAAAAAGCACCGATTGAGCTAAAAATTTAGGAGGTATTTGATGGCTCAGGATATTGAAGATTTGGAAGATTACTTCCTGAAACAATGAACTTACAATTTCCAAAAAAAAATATGAAACTCACTTTCCATACTTGGCTTCTTGTTTCTCTCTGAAGGCAGTAACATCGACGTTGGCAGTGGTGTTGGCAGTGGATCCTTGAGAAGAGCCCTGGGAGGATCCGTTGGATGAACCTCCTTTTGATTGACTCGAACCCATTCTGAAAGTAATAGTAAACATTTTAAATTGAAGGTTTTAAAAAGAAGGTCAAGTTAACCGCGTAAAAATAATTTTTGTGATAAAAGTCTAGATCTCATTCCCAGGAGTCCGAAAAATACCTCTTTTACCCATTTTAAATAAAAATGAACCGATTTAGGAGCGTTTGAAATTTGGGGAAATTACCATTTGAATTGCCGCCAACTCTGCGTCTCCCCATTTCCCACACTCTCTCGCCCACTCTAGCCGTGTTTTCGTGCGGCAAACGCGTAAAACGGCCGTGGAAACGCGCCCTTTTTGCAGTCCAAAATATAAAAAAGGTGTATGTTTCAGAAACGTGGAAACTATATGTATTCGATGAAGTAATTGTAAAGAGACTTTGAAAAATCAATTTTACGAGATCCTTCCCCTTTAAATAGAGAGAAAAAATAATTTTAAAATTTTGGAAAAAAAAATTTTTTTGTTGACAGTATAGCATTTATAGACTCCTGCGGCACAACAGTCCGATAAGAATCGATTGGTGAGAAATTGCGTGTTTGGTTAGATTTCTATCCAGCAACTAGATACCAAAACATTACACAGAAGACCAAAAATTTAAAAAAATGAAACTAAATTGAAAACAAAAGTGAACCACTGAAATATTTATAAGTGAAATATTAAAGCAAACTTTTTGAAAGTTTTCGCAAAACAAGGTTAAAAATATATGTTTCGAAACATTTTCTTGAAAACATTTTTTAAAAACCTACGTTACAAAAAAAACGAGTTTTTGGGTTTACGTGAAGAATGCAAACCAGCGATAGGAGGAAAGATTGATGTTTATTGCAGGCACCCTGTTTCTGCGATGTAAAGGTCAGTGATCACGTGCAAACTGCAAACGGAGTGGTCAGTCAACAACAAACAAAGGAACCAAAATAAAGATTGTTTTTTTTGTTATTTTTATAAACATCTTTTTAAAAAAATTAGAATCATTTATGTGCACCATGGATAACCATTATAAAAACTTGTATTTTTAACCTGGTTTTTTTTTGTTTTAAAAAAAATCCGAATTCTTGGAAAAAAACTGATCTATGTTACTCATAGTCGTTAAGTTATAGTTAAGTTATTTGTTTTTTTTGCGGATTAAAATGTTTTTTAAAAATTAATTTTTTAAAAATTAAAAAAAGAGTTTATCGTTTTGTTATTTTTTACATAATCATCTATTTAAATTATACTGCTACAGGGGTAATTATTTTGCTCACGGAGACCCGACGACTTCCCCTCATTTGAATTGAAAAGTAATTTTTGTAATTATGAAAAGAATATAAATATGCACACTATTTAAAAAAAAAGTTTTAGCAGCAAATATAAAATTATTCGATATAAATTACTCTTGTGTTTCGGAACAGGAATTTTCTTTGGGTTAAAGGACTGCCATTAGCATTGGAGCGCGCTTAGAGTTAGAGGATCGGTACGCCATTTTGCCTTGCCAATGCCTCGTTCTCAGCAAATTCAAATTTTTACATACCCTAATTTTAAAAAAATACTCGATAAATAATGTAAAATTAATGTTTGAAATTTAAGGAAATTCAAGCAAATTCAAGGGATTGCTTATGTGGAAAAATTCAACGAATCTACGAAATTTCATATATATTTTAAAAAAAATCTGATGACATCACAATAAACGCGCTCCAAATCAGGCGCAGTCCTTTAACTGTGAAGCGCTTAGCTGAAACAGTAATGTGACTCTCATTAAACTATTAAATACAGCGTATTAAATTAATTAATTTTTCTAATTATTTTGTTTAAAAATTTGAAAATATATTTTTTTAAAATATAACTCTGGTCCTGTTTGACTTTTATTTTTAAAAAATTAGACGATAACTTTATTGCTCTTTTGTTAGGTAAGAATCTGCTTCGGACGAGGCCAGTAGTAGATATTCTCGAAGTAGAAGTCATTTTTGTTCTCCTTGGGAATCACAAGACGGTAGAGGCCGGGCGATGAGATCCAAGCACGAGCATTCACCGTGGTATTATCGCATTTGGCCTCGAGGTCACTAAAATTATTTTTTTTAAATATGAGAAAAAGTGGAAAACAGCTATAATAGTAAAAGACAAAAACTTACATCAGAGGCTTGCCATTAATAGATTGGCTGTATTTTATCTGAATTTTGGAGAAACGGAACGGATGTTCTTTGAAGGGCTCAGTTACATCGGAAAATACGGCGCCGGTGTCCATTTGGAAATTCTAAAAATTAAGTTAATTTGAGGAGAAAAAAATAGTTTTAAAGATTTCAGAAAATTATTTAACTATTATTCGCATGAGGCCGCTTTACCTGCTTTTTGGCTCTTTTAATATAGTAAAAACATCAATTTTATCTAGCAAAAGTTATGACTTTTTTACCTGCTTTTTCGCAATTTGAAGCCGCTTTTGGCAACAATAGGTCACTTTACCTGAAATTTCAGATTCAAAACTGAAATTTCAGATGCAAATATTTTACAGTTTTTTTTCTTTTTGTCGATAAACCCTGTAAAATTTTAACTATTGTACTGTTTTTTTTTCATTTTTTAAGGCAAAAGTCACAAAACAATTTCGCGTTAAAGACTAATATTTAGTGAATAAATAACCAAACAGAATCTTTAAAAAAAACTATTGTTTTTTTTAAAGATTTTTGTTTGGTTTTTTTGTTTTTTTTATTCCTTAAAAAGTAAATTAAATTGAATATATGTGTAAAATGGTTAAACATTTTTTAATGTTTTAGAGATGATTTCGATAAAAAATTATAAGCAGAAAACTTGAAGCATGTGGCATATCTCGCGTTTTGCTCATTCTACTTGCATTTGATACTTTCTACAAATTACCATAAAACCCAATACCAAAAATCGATATTCAGCTAAAAGTTTCAAAATAGCTACAGATTTCTAAAAATATATTTTCCAGGTCTTTAGTAAATGAAAAAGTTTTTAAAAAAATGCCTATGACGGTAGCTTTCAAACTCACATTATTATGCATTTTATTCGGATCGTAACCGTAGTCGATGTCATCGCTCAAGACCTCCTGGCCATTGGCGTGTCGGAAGGTCACCGCATAGAAAATGGTCCATTTGAGATCAGTTCTTCTCAGAAGATTGTGTTCCACGGGAAGCCTTGCCTGCGCATCTTCCAAGAAATCGATATTCTGATTGAACCGAAACCTCATGCCAAATGCGGCCTGAAAAAAACTAATGTAAAACCTTTCCAGAAGAAAAATCCACCTCAATTCGGTTGTTTGTATCGTTGATTCCGACGTAGTACTGATATTCGATATGAAGGTTGCCAGTTTTTTTCCATGTTTTGAAACAGTCAGTCCTTTGTTCAAACTAAAAACATGTCGTGTGTGTGTGTGTGTGTGTGTGTCTGTGTGTCTGTGTCTGTGTCTGTGTCTGTGTGTGTCTGTGTGTCTGTGTGTGTTCAAATTTGTAAACTGACCGTCATTGCACCTTGAGCATTTACGGAATGCGCCATGAAAAGGAGAATGAGCACAGCCGACCGCATCCTGAAAGGGAGGGAGGTCGAATGACTAGAATGAGTCTAATTTGTTTAACAAAAAATGAAATTCTAATCAGCGTTGGCTTTATTTATGCTTGATTTATTTATGCTAAAATAAATCAAATTATCATGAAAATTTTGATTTATTTATGCTAAAATAAATCAAATTATCATGAAAATTCTCTAATTGTCAAAAGCATTTATTTGACACCAAAAGAAGCTTCTGAAACTTTTTTGGGTCAATACCGATTTTTTGTCACGGGTTATTGCGCGCGCATCCGGTTTTTTGTAACTTGGTCGCAATTCATACAAACCCTAAGATATACTACTTTTTTTTCGAAAAGTCTCCCCATGACAAAAAGTTTGTAATGTGTAGTTTGTATGTTTGTAATAATTTTAAAGCGTAATAAGCAAAAAACCGACAAAAGTCGCCTTTTTAATTTTATTTTGTATTTTTAAATTTTATTTTCTAGTTTTATAGGTCAATTTGGGAGACATGCCGCCAATGCCATCGTTTTTTCGTACAATTTTCAATCGAAACATTTTTCTAAATATATAAAAAAAAGGTTTCCCCATCATGCCCATAAAATTGATTGGAATAGTATTTTATAGCAAAAAATAACAACAAAAAATGTTTTCAATTCAACCAATGTACCTTATAAAATTGTTTCAATTTAATAACGTTAAAGAAAGAACAACAAAATTCTTGAAAAAAATATATATAAAATTTTTTTTGTCGCATTTGCTATGAAAAAAAAAATTTATTCAATCGATTTAACGGGGTGGGGGGGTTTAACAACAAAATGGTAGGCAAAAACGATGACATGCTCCCAAACTGACTTAAAATGGTCAAAATGTAGAAAAATTTCAAAAATAGTAAAATCCCTCTGAAACCTTACATAATTCTTGTATAAAAACTCTAAATTGATTTCTAAATTGAAATTGCCCATGTTTTGTTGTTTTTTGAAATTCTTTGGCTTCAATTCTCATAAAAAACATGAGAATTTAAAAAAAATTGTTACTGAACATTTTCAAACAACACATTTAACTTTATTCTTCCCAAACTTCTAAAAATTCCTCCATTCCTGTTTTTCCTCTGCCCTTGGCCTTGAAGTTGACCGCTCTTTTCTTCCCTTGGAAGGCTTCCGAGGTGCCTTCTTTGCCGGATTCTCAGCTGTACAGCTCCTTTGATGAACTTCAAGACGGTCCTCCTAAATACATTTAAAAAAATGTTATAAATTTTCAATTACAACAGAATAATGCATGTATTTTTTTTAAATTTTAAAAATGAGCCTACCCCAAATCGCCTTCCGCAATGTTCACATTGGACCAAGAGAGCCTGGGCATTATCCCAAGCTGCTTCATTTGTGGCTTCCACATCGACAGTTCCATCTGAAGTTTTCTTTACTTTTCTTTATTTCTTTTTTCTTTTTTTTGGTTTCAAGAAAAAACTGTTTTTTTAAACTTTTTTAATTATTAAAATACTGTCAATTTTTTTCACAAAACATTTTTGAACAAATATTTGTTTCAGAAAATTTTCTTTTTAAACTTCTCATTTTAAAACAAATCATGATTATTTTAAATTTGTAAAATGTCTTTGAAAGGCTGCGATTATAAAACAATTGATTCATATAAATTCCAAATGAAAAGTTTTTTTTGAAATTCTTGTATCATGTGATTTTATTGATTAAAACGATTTGAACAATTTATGTGATTACTAGACACCATTAATGAAATTATAAAAATTTCATTATTTTATATTTCCTCTGAATCATTGATTTTACAAAAACATTTAAAAAATGAAATTTCAAGTTTCTAGTTTAAATTAAATACTACAGTACATTTACTTTTTTTATAAACTTATGTAAAATATTATTGTATATGTTAATTTTCTATTAAAAAACAGATGTCTAAAAAGTATCGCAAAGATTGAAACCGTTACAAAAACTCGTGATTTTGAGAAACTGCATATTATGAAAACTTCATTAGTATAATATTATTTTGAAACATTAACTACACAAAATGTTTTTTAATTATTAAAACTACTAAAAATACATATCTAAGTTTTATATTTAAATTGTTTTAAATATTAAAATATTAAAAATATGTTTAAAAATTAAAGACTTTAAGGTCTCTCAATTACAAAACAATCGACACAACTCATGAAATAACCCACACAGAGGAACTGTAAATTATGTAAACTTTGTTATTATAATAATACTTTGAAACATTAAATTTACAAAATATTTTTTTTTAATTTTTTGATATTTCAAATTCTAGTTTTAAAAAATACACTACTAGGTTGTTATCTACGAAACATTATTAGAACTATGAAATATTCTTAATTCTTGAAAGTATTGCAAAGATTGAAACAGCCATAAAAACTCACGTGATTTTGAGAAACAGGCTGCAAACTAAGATAACTTTGTTTTTATAATTTTTCCTTGAAACAATAATTTTACAAAATTATGTTTTTAACTACTAAATCATATAATGTTTATATCATTGAAATAGTTTTAAAATTAATAAAATTAAAAAAAAATCTAAACAATGAAAGTATCTCAATTATTAAAACAATTGACACAACTCTTACCCCGCAATAGAATATGCAAATTATGAAAACTTCGTTATTATAATTTTTTTTGAAACATTAAAGTGAAAATAAATGTTTTTAAAGTTTTATTTCCCAAACTACAAAATAATATATTACTACTTCTTGAAATTTAAAAAAATATAAACATATAAAAAACTACGCTTGAAAAAAAATGAAAAACTTTAAGGTGTCCCAATTATTCGAACAATTGACAAAACCCACTAGCCGGAGTGAAAAACTGCAAATCATGAAAAATTCTATATTATATTATTTCAATAAACCATTAAATTTACAAAAAAAAATTAAAAAGTTTTTAAACATCCTAACGTACTTAAAACAAATTCAGCCTGACAAACAAAAGGGTCCACCCACCTGCCTCCAGTACCACTGTTGGTCTTTTAGGCGCCGCTCTTTGCTTGCTCTTCGGCAGTTTTTTATTCTCAATGTGCCACTTCTCGAGACACTTTGGCTCGTGAATAACTGAAATGAAAATAGTTTAAAAATGTGGATTAAAAATACAAACCTATGCTTTTTGAGCCAAATGGTCGTCCACAGATGTAGCAAAAAGTGGGCGGAACTCCTTTCTGGACCGGCTCTTTAGGTTCTGGTTTTGTGTTTTCCTAAAAATAAAAGCTGTGTTTTTTTTTCAAATGAAAATTGTATTTTGAAATATACCCCTCGCCAATCCTAGTTCTTGGAAAAATGCTAAATTGTGCCAAAATTATAATGTCTATATGCACGGCTGGGGAGGTGATTCAGACGAGTGTCTGATGCGATACGGGTGCGAGATTTCCCCTGTTTGACCTAATTGCAAAACCAGCGGCGCCTCAGAGTGTCTGCGCCCTCTATGCGAGAGAGTATGCGGTGCGAACCCGTAAGCGATCGGCAGCCCCGCGGGATGGGGCTATATAATCGATTTCGAAACACCCCTCTGCGTGCAGCGGTGAAAATCGTTGTGACGGGCTAGTTTCCCTACCAAGTTAAGTAAAATCGGGGGTGATGTCAGAAATGGTCTCCTGAGGGGTCCCCGGCTACCCATGCGGTGACGTCCCCTTTTGTATTTTTCTGAATTTTTTTAAAAACTTCATTTTGAAACTGTGTTTATTCCATTTCTTCCATTGTCTAAATTGGGAACTTGAATGACGAACAAAAAATTAATTATTCTGCAACATTTTGAGTCATTTTAAAAGTAAAATTTCAAATTCTTTTTTAAGAAAATACTGCGGAATTTTTTCCCTTCTTGTCAAAACATTTCAAAATCCTTACATCTCTCATAGTCGTCTCCTTTGGCTGTGATTTTGACCGCCCCTTAGGCTTTTTTCCACCAACGTATTTTGCTGGATTTTCAGCAGTACAACTCCTTTGATGAACTTCTAGGCGATCTTCCTAAATTTAAATTAAATATTAAATTTAAATTATTTTTAAATACCCCAAATCGTCTTCCACAGTGTTCACATTCCAGAAGAAGATCTTGGGCATTTTGCCAAGCGGCCTCATTTGTGGCTTCCACGTCGATGGTTTTTCCATCTAAAATGTTATTTTTATATACCTTTTTTAAAACTTTTTTTCTGAATTATCCCCTTTCACACTAGAAAAAGGCTTTGTTAATGGGAATTGTGAGAGTATATTTCCGCATGAGCAATTGGCACAGCTGAAAAACAATAACACAAAGTGGGGGCTGATTCATGAAAACAGCTGTAATTTGTCTGATTTGGGGGAAATTAAAAATGAGTCAATGTAAAATCATAGAAAAGATATTATACAGCATTAAATTGTTGATAACCCTAAGTAACATCATTACAACAGTGGAGTGATGCGGCAAGAGAATGGAAAAAATTATGATTTTCATTTTTCAAAAGCATTCTAAACTAAAGGTTTTGGAAATTTTGTTTTCGAACATTTGAAAATGTGCGCTTTTGTCGCATCAATCCACTATTTCAGTTAAATTCTACAAAACCATTGTTCATTGTTTACAGAAAAACTGAAGAATTAATAAAGAGAACACTAAACATTCAACCGAAGCACTAATTCAGTACTTTTAAAAATCTACGATTTTTTGAATTGAAAATGTTTTATGATACCCCGAAAACAATAAATATGAGGAACATTTAAGTAAAAAAAGAAATCAGCAAGGTCTTTTTAAAATTTTAGATTAAATGAAACATAAACTTAACTAAACATTTCTAAAAATGTTTTTTTTATTTAAAAAAAAAAAAGATTCACCGGTTTTGAGCCGTTGAAATGTTTTGCCGGATTTTATGAAAATCTAGATTTTGTTTATTAAAGATCGTGCATTTTGTCATACTACTCCACTGTTTTAGTGCTTTTTTATTGTTTTTGAGGTATTGTTAAACATTTATTAATTCTTTTTATATTCAACATATATTAGTCAAAACCGATTGAATAACAAGAAAATCTCACCTTCTTCAAGAACCACCACTGGTCTTTTCGGTTCCGGCCTCCTCTTGCTCTTCGGCAATTTTTTGTTTTCAATATGCCACTTCTCCAGACATTTCGGTTCATGAATTGCTTAAATTATGTTTTATTAAAAACCAAAAAATAGGCTTACATATACTTTTAGTACCAAACTGTCGCCCGCAAATGTAACAGAAGACTGTTGGAGGAGGACGCTTGGCCTTCGGAGCTCCGGGGTTAAAGTTTTCCTGAAAATGAAATTTATTCTGCTATCTTGATAATGTTGGCTAACCTGAGGTAGCTTTTTTCCCGATTTTTTGGAACCATGAGGCCGCTTTTTTCAGTTTTTTCTGGAACCTTGAGGCCACTTTTTTCTGGCAACCAGAAGCCGCTTGTTGGGTTTTTAACGGTAACCTGCGGCCGCTTTTTCCGCGTTTTTGGCAACCTGGGGCCCAAAAAATCAATTGCACTTTGAATTGTTTGTAACTTACTTTTAGATAAAACACTGAAATTTTTTTATTTACGTTAACAAATCGATATTTATGAATATTATCTTGCATTTGTTGAAAAATGTTAAAGAATTTATAACATTTGAATTGGTCTGTTTGTAATTTGATATTTCAGCATCATATTATAAATTTAGTAAAATCAAGGCGTACATTGAATTTTTCGCAATGTTAGCACATAGTTTAAAAAATTAAATATAATGTTTTTATTGGTTTTTGTTTTACAGACACTGGGCCCAAATTAATTAACAACTTTAGCAAATTTAGTATTGCATTTTTCAACTACGTTCTTGAAATATTACAGACAAAAGCATCTAATCTTTGATTTTAATATATTTATGCTATGAAAACATAAAAATGAAAATACTGAAACACAAACCCAATTAAACTTGTTACATTTAAAAAAATTGTTTTAAACACATATTTTTGGGAAAGAACATTTATCATCAGACGAAAGTTTCAAAAAGGTGCAAGAGAGTAAAAACAGTACAATTTAGATTCTAAAGTTTCATTTTCTCATTTTCCAAATTCCGTATTATTCCGCCTTTTCCGCTTTTTTGGTAAACTTAGGCCGCTTTTCCGCTTTTTGGTAACCTTAGGCAGCTTTGTTCCGCTTTTTGGCAACCTGAGTCTTGTTTTCCGCTTTATTAGCGAGTGCATTTGACTTTTTTTTTTTTGGAAAACTTTCCTGAGGAGAATTTATCAAAAACGTGTTTTTCAAAGATATTTTTTTTTAAATTTATTAATTAATTACATTTTTGTAACTTACCTTGGAAATTCGCTCAAAATAATTAATTTACGTTATTGTATCAATGTTTGGGCAAAAATCAATGTTTACGAATATTTATTTTGCATTTATTGAAAAAAAAATATATTAAAAATACAATTGTTTTTGTTTGTTTTTCAATATATTCATGTTTCAGCATCATATTAAAAATTTATTACAATCAAGGCGTACAGTAATTCTTTCGCAAAGTTAGCCCATATTTTTACAAATTACAATATAAAATTTTTATAGGTTTTTTAATTAAGTAAATAATTTAATTTAAAAAAAATGATTCAACAATGGACTTAAAAATTATGGACATCGCTTTGTTTTGATTTTATGAAATTGATAGTATAAAAACTGAAAAATAGACAAAAAACCAATTAATTTTTGAATACATTTTTAAATAAAATTCAAATTTTTCAGCAAGTTTTTTTGGACAAAAAATATTTAATATTATCTGAGGAAATTTTCAAAAAAGGTCTGATGTTTTGCAGCTTAGAAGTTTAGATTCTCATTTTTACTTTTTCAATTTCCAAGGAATTTTTAATCTACTTAAACTAATTCTATCAAAAACCAACTTTTATTGATCACATCACTCCACTGATTCAATGTTGTACTTACATTAACATTTCAACAAGTATTTTGAGCCTTTGTCTTTCCTGTTTTTGCAAAGGCGCATAACTGCTCTTTTGACCCCTTTTGGGCGCATTCCTCTCCTGTTTGCGTCACTTTATGTGCTGTTCGCAGCCATAAGGGGCCCATTACCCGAAAAACTCACCATCGTCGCTGACAGCCGGAAGGAAAGTGCCCTGAGGCTGAAAATGTGCAATGAATGAGCAACGACACCCAGGCAGTCGCCGAGGAAACGTCGATTGCTCAGAGCGCCACTGAAAACACAGAGGAAGGGTCTCCTGGGGTAACAGAATGGGCTGAGCATAACAATCTGCATGATGAAGCTAATTTCGGATGGGAGAAGGAGGGGAAATGGCTTCCTCAACGAGACGGCGCAATGGGAATGGGGATAATTGAATCGGAATGGAAGAGAGGCGGGGAGCTGTGGTCAGCCGAACAACAAGGGCAATTATGCGGGATATGCGAGCGGAATTGGTACGATCGCTTTGTTATGACGGAAGAGAGAGAGAGAGAGTGAGAGTGAGAGAGAGAGAGAGAGAGAAACCTTTCGTTAAAAAACTTTAAGGTTAACAAAACAGTTTTGTTGAAATTTCAATTTTTTCTTATGTGAATGTTTCAACCAATTCATAATACTTAGGTTTTTTTTAAATATTATAACTAATGGGCGCTAAGAGTAAAAAAAGTGTAAATGAAAAAAGTGTAAATGAAAAAACGATTCTTAATTCGGGATGGCAAACTAAACTAGTCAGATTCATTAACGGAAAGTAAATGCATAAAAAGCTTATGGAAGCATACTTGCATAAAGAAAAAAAACTTTACTTATGGAAGTAAATGCAAAAAAAGCTTATGGAAGCATACTTCCATAAAGAAAAAAACTTTTCTTATGGAAGTAAATGCAAAAAAAAGCTAATGGAAGCATACTTCCATAAAGAAAAAAAACTTTACTTATGGAAGTAAATGCAAAAAAAGCTTATGGAAGCATACTTCCATAAGAAAAAAAAACTTTTCTTATGGAAGTAAATGCAAAAAAAGCTTATGGAAGCATACTTCCATAAAGAAAAAAAACTTTACTTATGGAAGTAAATGCAAAAAAAAAGCTAATGGAAGCATACTTCCATAAAGAAAAAAACTTTTCTTATGGAAGTAAATGCAAAAAAAGCTTATGGAAGCATACTTCCATAAGAAAAAAAAACTTTTCTTATGGAAGTAAATGCAAAAAAAGCTTATGGAAGCATACTTCCATAAAGAAAAAAAACTTTACTTATGGAAGTAAATGCAAAAAAACGCTTAAGCATACTTCCATAAGAAAAAGAACTTTTCTTTTAGAAGTAAGCGGGTTGACAAATGGCAAGTGTAGTGAAAGTGTTTTTTCAATCCTTTTTAAACACAAAAATTTGCTCTGTCAACAATCAAACGTTAATTGAGTTAATATTGAGTTTTTTTGAGAGACACTTTTTTTAATTTTAATCCAAAAAAGGCTTCAACCCGGAGTTGTGCGCTGTCAGACAAATGTCCCATTGTGATTCAAAGGTGTGATAATTCACAGGCCGCAACTGCTTTGTGATTCAGCGGCCTTTGAATTTTACGACGCGCTTATTACAAAAGTTTCCACAGTTTGGTGGTACCGGAGTTGCACTTCTTGGTCAGACTTTTTTTACAACAACGCCATTTCCTATTTTCTCGCATACGCCCGGCCTTCGAAATTCTCTATCTTTCCAGCTTTGGCCACCTTAGCCTCCATTAATGTTTTTAGATTTATATATAGTCTCAAAAATTTTATTTAACTATAATTCTTCAAGTCAACTTTTTATACAAGTTCTACATATGTAAATGTGAGTTGCTTTTTTAGCCGTGTGTGTATGCGTGTGTAATGCGAGTGACGAAGCAATTTCTTATTCTCATCCTATTTTCTTTGCCTTCTAGTTTTTGTTGAATTGAACCTAATTCAGTGATATATCTCGAGAGCAACGAAAGATGAAGGCTACAGGTATCGCATCAGTTGTTTAGTTTACCTTGGTTTATTTTAGATACGCAGTATGCTGTAACCTCTTCATGGGGCTAAGACGGGCATTTACAATTCATAAATGGGCAATCAGGGCAGAAGGTAATGATCACCTTTGTTTATTGAAAATATAATTTTAGTTTCTCAACTGGTTGGCAGAAGTATGGCCAGAAAGTTCACAGAGTTTACCCTGTGGTCCCATTTGCTGCAAAATGCCTGGATCAAATGAACTTGTGATGAATTAACCGCAAAGGTGGGCGAAGGGTCACAATGACGCGACATGCAAAACATGCAAAATTCTTGCTTAAAGGGGAAGGACCTTGATTTTTTAAAGTATCTTTATTATAGTTTCATTGAGTTGACATCGTTTTCACGATTCCGAAACATACCCCTTTTATATGATTTGGGCTGCAAAAGGGGCGCGTTTTCACGGCCGTTTTACGCGTTTGCCGCACGTAATTACGGCTAAGAGTGGGCGAGAGAGTGTGGGAAATAGGGAGACGCAAAGTTGGCGGCAATTCAAACAACAATTTCCCCTATTTTCAAGCGCTCCTCAATCGATTGATTTTGATCCAAAATAGGTAAAAGAGGTATTTTTCCAGAAAATCAGAAAAAAATATATAGTGCAATTTGATGACAAATAATGTTTTAGAACAAAGGATTCAGTCTGTCAACACCCGTCCAATGCAGCATCAAATTTGCAACCCCCAGTCGTAATGCGAATTTTGTTTTTATATAAAACCGTATTTTCAGTCGGTTTCCGCTTCGATTGTCCAAGCCTTCGCCACATCACTAACATGTTAAACTGATTTTCAACCAGCAATAAAAGTTTTTTTTTGTAAAAGTGTTATTAATGAGAAGAAGAGTAAAGTTTAAACAGAGTCGAATATATTTTTAACAAAAAATGTACTCGAATAAAAAAAGGCGTTTTCCTCGTTTTGGAGCGGGAAACTTGTTTTTTTCTTGGCTGTTTTCCATATGCTATGTTCACTTAATTTTACATATCATAAAATGTTTCAGGCTGTCAAAAAAAGTTGGCGGAGGTGCATATGATTCATCCGTCAAGCCGTTCTTTTTACGTTTAGGTGTCTGCATTTCAAAACAATTCAAACAAAATATACACAATAAATCAAATTTATTCCAAATAAAAAATCAGTTACTTTAAAACAACTTTACATACAACAACAGTCATCATCAAAATCGTTAAAAAGCCATATGTTATCTCAAAAATGGTCCTCCACAAGACGAAAACTCCGGTTCTTCAGGGATTGTGGGAGGGGGTCCCGAACGGAAAGGAGATACCTCGGACCTTATCTGAAAACATATTACTGTAGGTAGATTACTGTAACTCACCGCGGAGAAAGAGTGAAGACTTGACGAAGTGATTGAACGACGGGAATCAGGTGGCAGGGATTCAGAAAGTTCACGAATGCGACGGGAGAGTTCATCTAATTCCAGGGCCCTAAAAGTAAACTGATGTTTATTTTTAATGATTAGGTTTTAAAAATTAAATAAAAAATTTTACGAAGTTGTTTTCTGAATCCCTGAACTTCTGAATTTAAAAAATACCTCTTCCTCGTTTAAAAACACTTTTAAAATGTTATATGTAATTTTATTTGGTCCAATTTCTGCCTAAACGCAAAATATATTTAAATTAATGTTTTAAATTAATGCCTATTTTTAATTTATATTTAAACCAAAAATTATCAATTGTCTGTTTTAGCTGCAATTTAAATTTTGAGTTGAACTTTGCGTTTCAGTTTAGTGGGCATCTTCACATTCCAACAATTAAATCATTTTTTTTATTTTTTGAAATTGAATTTTTGACTTTTCAACTAATTGATTTTTTTGAATTTCAAAAACTGACCTCTGACTATTTGCTCTGGATCCTTCTTCAGCTCTTCTCACATCATTGACATGCTTTCTTTCCATGTCAGCCATTTCTTCCTCCAGATTCTTTATTTGGAAATCACGAGCGTTAACCTAAACGTCATTTTTCACTGTAAAATTTGGCCACGCCCACTTTTCTGCGCACTGCGTCAATTCGATCGGTCAATTGGATTTTCTCCTCACGAAGAGCCTTGTTTTCATTTGAAAGGGATCTGAATTTTTTTTGTTAAAACAGCATAAATAAAAATTAGTACAATTAATGAAAATCGAAAAATTAACTTTAAAAACCTACTTTGAAAGGGCTTCCAGGGCCTCCAATTCTTTTTGGGTGCGATTTCTTTCCTGCTGCATAGTTTCATCGGCCTCCCAACGCCCCGACATCTGGAAAAAATTGTAAATTGTCTAACAAATATTTTTGAATGGTTTGTTGATATTTATAACAAGTTTTTATAAATGATTCAATTTAAAGTCTAAACATTTTTAATTAAAAGTAACTTTTCAGACAGAAATTATTTTCTTCTTTAAAGAAACATTTTTAGTTTATGTTTTCTTGTGCGTTCAAAGAATCATTAACAAAACAAAAAAATATCCCGTATATTAATTTCAAAAACATTCAGACAAACAAAAAAACTTTTGTTTTTTATTTTCTTTTTACCTCTGAAACTTATCAATCAAATGCTTTTATAGCACAGAGCTTTATTGGTAAGAAAATTGGATGTAATAATTTTTTTAAACATAATAACTTCATTTTCTGCAACAAACTAACGGGAAGTATTCTAATGAAAAAGAAAATAAAAATATTATCTGCTGGTTTACACAAAAATCTATATGACCTCAAGCCGCTTTTAACTGCAAATCAAAATAAATCAATAATCGAATCTAGCCTCAGGCCGCTTATTACCAAAGAAAATTTTTGCAACAAACGTTGTGTACTTTTCTTGTGGCTAAACTTAACTAAAGAAGTTTGGTTCAACTTCGAGTTTTTATTATGATTACTTTTTACGTTGCTTGGTAACTTCAAAAACCAAAAACCCAAAAATAATATATTTTTGTCGTAAAATTATGCCAAAGTTTCGTCAGCTTTATATATTTTCATGAATTTGAATCGTATAATTGTCCGATCGCCTGGTTTGTAACATTGTTTTCGTAAAAGATTTTGTCACATTACTCCAGTTTATAAAATCAGTTATTTCAAATTTATAGTGGTAAGCGTTGATAATTGTGAATTAATATTTAATTGTGAATTGTGAACTAGTAATCAAATTAATATTTATAGAAATTTGTCAAATCAAGTATATATTTCTATTTATTTGATTTAATTTTTTAAAAATTTAAATGTGAACTAACATTTGAATAAATTTAAAAAATATTTTGTACTTTGATACTTACCTCTTCTTCCAAAGCCTCACATCTGCTTTGCGCCGCTTTCAGCCTCTCCTCCAAAATGCCAATTGATGTCAGATGAGCTTTTACAGTTAGCCGGAGCTGAAAATAAAATTCGGCTTTTCGAAAATTTATTTTTTTAACTTCAATTTTAAAAACGATTTCTAGAAAGTTAAAATCTTTTTTAAACACTGATTTTTAAAATTTAATTTTGAAATTTATTTTCAAACCTCAACAATCTTCTCTTCTTCAACAGAGTGCCTACTCCTGGCACTTTCTTCTTTCCACCGACTCAGATCAAACTCCATTTTTGCCACATCAGTTGTAAGTCGTGAGTTTTCAGTGATCAAATGAGTGTTTTCTTCGGAAATCTGAATTTTTAATTTAAAATATTACGGTAGCCTGTGGTTTACCTGTTGCATCATGCGATTATCATTGGAGCGTCTTAACTGTTCTTCTTTTAGTTGGCGCTGAAGACGTTGAACTTCTACCTAAAATTGAATTTGTACAAAACTAGCCTTATTTATTTTTTTCTCTCTTACTTTTATAATTTAAAAGTCGAAAGTTAGAAAAAACTTTTTATTATTCTGGGAAATTTGACAAAAGTTTTTTTTCGAATGTTTCAACAATTTGGCAAAACCATACAACAATCAGGGCACCCAATTGTTTGTGACACTGCTGCCGCGTTTTATTCAAAAATTCAAAAATGTTGCAGGATGTCAACTAAAATAAAATAAATTGTTAAAAAATTAATTATTATAACCTAAAATATTAAAAGCAATTTTTGTATTTAGGACAGATTGTAAGTTTTTGATCGTTTTCAACCCACATCGTTTCAGTGTTTGAGGTTTCTTATTTTTTTTATTTATATTTTTTTAAACATTTTTACCTCTGTTTGTAAAAAACTATTGTTATATAGTTTAATATTTTCTTATAAAATAAATAAAAAAGAAATTTAGCAAAAAATAAACAATAAGAGCGTTAGCTGAAAAACAAAAAAAACCTATTTCGAATTTTTTATCACCTTTTCAAATACATTGATAAAAAAATAGTTCTTGCATTAAAAAGCAGCTAATTAACTTTTTTTTAGCATTTTTGAGAGAAAAATATCCAGGACTAGGAGCTACAATTGTCGTTTTTGCGAATCAATCAAACAATTTATTAAGAATCAGACAATAATTTGTATAAAAAATTGTCCAAAAATTTTACAAAAACATAATTTTTAATGCTAATTTACAATCTCAAAATGTAAATGTGCTAAAAACAACAAAATTATTGATGAAATTTATTTAAATGTATTTCGAGGGAAAAATTGATACATTTTTTACCGAGTTTAATTAAAGTGCAAGTAAAACATTCAAGTATACAAAAGTATGAATTAAACTTTTTTTATACCAAAAGTTTCAAAATTATTTTTGCATTTTGTTTTGCCACACCACTCCACTATTTCACAAATTTTTACTTACCACAGTTTCCTCCAATCTCCTCGCTCTTTCCGCCGCAACTGCCCTGTCCTCCTCAATTACTTCCCTGAGCCTGTTAGCCTCTTGTTTTCCACTACTCTCCCTCTCATCCCAAAGTTGTTCTTCTTTTTTGAATTCCGATAATCGTAACTGAAACATTTGTTTAAATTTAGAATTTAAAAAATCAAATTCCACCTTCAGTTCTGCGATTTCATTGTTAGCTAGGCGAAGTTTTGAAACAACCGCGTCACGTTCGTTTTCAATTTTGGAGATTCTGAAAATATTAATTTTTTTATTATTTTTCAACTTAAATCTAATTTTTATAAAGTTAAAAAATACCTATTTTCCTTTTCAGCTAACGTTGGAGTGAGGCCATCTAGGCGCCGTTGAAGTTCAAGCATTTCTTCTACAATGGCTCTTTTATCTCGAGTATCTGCCTCTGAAAAAAAGTAATTTAGTAAAAAAAATCCTTTTAAAAAATTAATTTAAATACATTTTTTGAATATTACCTGATCTTGAACTCAGATCGGATTCGGCTTCTCGGAGTCGCAGTGTCAATTGTTCAATTTTTTCTTCCGAGGTTTTTGCTGCCTTCGTCTGCTCTTTCAGTCTTTCGGCTAGGATTCCAACTTCCTGAAAAAAAAACATTTTTATTATTTGGAAATATTATTATACTTTTTTTAAAGGTTTAAAAAATAAAAATACTTTTTTTACAACCAGATTTATGAAATTTTCAAAATGGTAATCTCCGTTGAGTTTTAAAAAGTTTTTTTATTGTTTTTATTAGGCAATTTAACTTGTTTATTTACTTATAAATTATTTCAGAAAGTTACATTCCTAATCAATACAGCTAAATACTTTTGAAAATAATCATTTTTCAATGAATTTTTTTAAAAGTTGGTGGAGTGTTTCATTGTTTTTTAAACATTTTCACATTTTTTATTCACAATAAGCTCAGGGTCTCCTATATTTAAAAAAAAGTCTTTCATTTCGCCTGATCTTAAGTTATAATTGAAAAAAGTTCAATTTTGAAAAATTAGCGACAACATTTATGTTTAAATTTCTATTCGTGGAACCGAAATTATTAGAATTTACTTTTATATGTAGTCGTAGCCAAAGCTACTTTGACTGCCAACTCCGTTGTCTGACTATCCTTTGTTAAAGCGTACGTAATTGCGTACGTTAAAATAAGCTTGGTTAGTATTTTCGCTAGCACGCATTTTTTTTCTCGAATTTACACTTATTTTTTTGTTTTTTATTGTTATTCAGTTGTTTTCTTGTTTAAAAAGGTTCAATTAAATTTATTTGAAATGCCATCTATTTTGGTAACATTCTGTGTAAATGTTTAAATTACGAGTTATATCGAATTTTCTTATTTCGTTAAGTTTTTTAATTGTTCTTGTATAAAATATCCTATATTAAAATTGTTTTTATTAAAGCTAAATATTTTGGTTTAAACGCAAGTTTGATCTCATCGCTTCACGTCACCCGCTTGTCGCCACCAGACGCGAAATTGCGTACAATAATTATATATTTAATCATACGTACGCAATTCTCCGTCAGGGTTACACTTGCAATTTCCAGGGAAACTTGGATTGTAAAAATTATTTTAAAAAAACGATTATAAATAAAAATTAATATTTTTTTGACAATTTCTAAAATATTTTTAAAAATTTCTGATTGTTAAATGTTACATTGATAAATTACATAAACTAATATTACCTGATTTTTCTCCTCCAACTGCTGCAGCAACGCGGTATCAACCCGTTGTTCAGTTTGAAACATTTGGGCAAATCTTGCACTAAAAATTGTTTTTTAAAATTTAAATTTCATTTAAAAACTTACCTTTCTTTCTCTCTTTCAGAAATCTGTCGTTGGGTTGTAGTTTGTTGATGTTCTTGAGATTTTTCAGCCCTTCCGATTCTATCAGTTATCACTTTTTCCAGATTTGGGTGGAAGTCGGGAAGACGGCACCAGTCCCTCCCATTTAGGGACACTTCATTGGGCCTTGTTAGAATGGTGCCAGTTGGCTGAGGCTGGTGGTGATGATGGTGGCTGATTTCCGGTTGACTTGGGTGGTGGGAGCGTTTCCTAAAAAAAAGAGTTTTCAGAAAAAGTTAAAATGATTCAGGACAAATGATTTAAATGCGGTGATCGAGAAGAATTGACAAAAGCCCACAATTTAATTTAGAGCTAAACAAGTGAAACTTATGAGTGATTTTCAGAAACATAAAAGTTTATACAGATTTTACAAAACCGAGAAAAATTTGATATTGTTTCGGCATCAAGTTAAAATTTATCAGAGCTCGCACTGAACTCAAAAGACCACCGAACCCAAGAGCTGTTCATAACTAACTTTAAAACGGAACTCAACTTGAGACAACCTTGAAAACTGTTTTTACGAATAACTTTTATATCCCTTTGTCCGCGGCCTGTTGATTCTTTACGGGTGCGGGGGTAAGACAAAGGTAACTGGACACCCATATAAAACCAAAATTATGTATTTAATTTTAATTGGATAATTTTGAAATTTGGATTTTAAAAATAATAAAGAAGAGTGCATTAAAGGGGAAGGACCTCGTAAAATTGATTTTTCAAAGTCTCTTTACAATTATTTCATTGAATATATGTCGTTTCCACGATTCTGAAACATACCCCTATTATATGATTTGAACTGCAAAAGGGGCGCGTTTACACGGCCGGTTTTCGCGTTTGCCGCACGTAAATACGGCTAGAGTGGGCGAGAGAGTGTGGGAAATGGGGAGACGCAAAGTTGGCGGCAATTCAAATGGGAATTTCCCCAAATTTCAAGCGCACCTAAATCGGTTCATTTTTATGCAAAATGGGTAAAGGGGGTATTTTTCGGAATCCTGGGAATGAGATCTAGGCTTTTATCGCAAAATCAGAAAAATTATTTTTACGCGGTCCTTCCCCTTTAACTATCGCAGAACTCACTTTTTACAATTATAAATCTACATTTTTTTAAACATTTTTTACAAAAACTTTCAAATTAACCATTTTTTAAACTAAAACCCGGACACAGACATGGGAATAATAGCTGAAAACGTGTATTTATATGATTGTACTAAGTTTGACGTTTTTAAAGTACAGATTTTAAAAATCATTTTTCACACCTCGCTGCAACCAAACATTTAGGTAAAACTGAAAATAACCAAATGTTTCAATAAAACCTTGCTATATCATAGAAAACAGTTTCAAAATATACAAAAAAGGATTAGAAAATTATTTAAAAACACAATAAACTTAAATGCGATGCAATGAGTTTCGTAAAAGATTTATACTCAGTTTTTTTTTCTATTTTGGTTTGTAGTGCTTACAAATTAACGATGAGCGAAAGGAAACGACTTGTGAAAACCAATTTTTCTATTTGTAGTTTTTGAAACATTACAGTGAAATACAAACATTTTTTAAAAAATTGAAGTTATGCCAATTTATTTTTTGTGTGCATCAGTCCACTTTTTTTTCAACGATGTAGTTTTTTTTTAAATGCTATGGTAAACTTACAGAAACATGTTTTCCAATTCCAAAAGTTGAACTTGTTGCTCCAATCCCCTTGCGTACTGATCTTGGGCAGAAGGGGGTTCTTTTGAAGGGCAGTGACAAGTAGCTTGGGTTCTAAAATTTTATTTTTTTAAGTTAAAATTAAAATAAATGATTTTTTAAACAATAAAATACCTTTGTTGAGCAGGAACAGTAGCTCTTGGTAGATTTCCAATACTTCCACTTCGGCGCATAGCAGCTGTCGATTGTCTTCTGGCTCCGGCGTCCACCATGGACGTTCCTGAATGATTTTTTTTTAAATTAATGTAAAATTAGTTTTTGTTAATTTTGAATTATATGAATGTTGCGCTAAAGTGTTTTCATATGGAACGATTTCAACAACTGGTCATTACCCTCTAACTTTAGTGTTTTTGAGAAAAAAACCACAAAAAATCGATCAGCGCTTTCTGAGAGCAAATGTCATTCTTGACATTTGTCATGTAAAACATTCAAACTTTTAAAAAAATAAAAATATTTAAATAACCTCAATTTTACATTTGGTGAAACATGTTTAAAAGAGAAAATATACTTTGAATATTTCAAAAACGTGATCATTTCCCTCAATCATTTAGGAGAAAAAATATTTTTTGTTTCTTAAATGAAATACCTTTATGTATGTTTTATAGTAAAGCATGCAATCCTTACAACCAAAACAAATTTCAAAAAATAGATGCATAGGAAATACAATGATTTCTGATTTAAAAAATTATCCGAATATAGTTTTATTGATTTGTTTCATATAAAACATAAATAAAACCATTTTTTAAACAGCTTATAATTCCAGAAAAGATTTTAATTTCTTAATTTATTAAAAATAAATGATTCCTTAATTCTGGGCAAAAAAACATTTTTTTTTGAAATTTATTTTTATGAAAGCAATTTTTTTTTGTAAATTTGATGAACTTCAAGTTTAAATTTATTCGAATGTTCCAGTAAAAGATTTTTTTTCGAATTGTTGAAGTAAGTGTTCCGTCTTCTATTCCTTTCTGAAAACATTTCTATTGATATTTTTCAAATCATCAAAATTTAAATATGTGTTTTTATAAAGTATTTTTGTTTCATATTTTTTATTAAAACTTACCTTGCACAACCAATCCATGTCCCTTTTTTGGTGGGGGACCCATTTTCATTATCGCGATCTAAATTACCTAAAAAAAGAAAGAGTGATTTAAATTAATAGAAATCTAAAACTAAAGAAGAAAAGATTTTTAAGAAAATAAACTGTTTTTAATTTTTTTTAAATTAAAAATCGATTAAAAGTAAAAAAGTTTGGTTTTAAAGAAAAATTTAAAAAATGACATTGATAGTTTCAATAATTACATTTCATTGTCGGTTGGAAAAATGAATAATTGGTCAAACGGCTTCATTCAAAAATTGTGGTTGTCATAAATTTAGTTAATTTTTACTTTGAAAACATTTTTTTTTTAATTTAGAAACTGAAGTTCTTTAACAATAAGTTTAATAAAATAAAATAGCTAGAATTAGCTAGAATTAGCTTCATTATTTTCTATTTGCCTGATAAATATTATAAAAAAGCCTAGTAAAATAACAGTTTTTTTTAACAAAAACAGTTAAATTAAATATAAAATTTAAACAAAAACAAAAACAAAAACATGGGGGTTTGAAGGATATTAGGCAGCGGTGGTCAGTGGTGGTCAGAGGTTGTCATGGCAACCACGCGCGTCACTCCAGCCGGCACCAGGTGCAGCCAGCCGAGGGGGTAATTAGACGGCTGGCTGCAACAACAACCCAATGATTGATAATTTGCAGAATTGAGGATATGGAAACATCACAGTAATTAAAATTTTGAATTATTAATTAACTTTACATTTTCAAGTGAAATTACGATCACGTAAACGTTACATAATAAAATAGGCCTGTTTTAACTTGTTTATATTTTTTTAACATTTTTTAAAAAAATTCAATGATTATTTATACGTAATCGAATGAACGTTTCAACTCTTTTTTGAAGTCTTTTCCAACTTTTTCTTTATTTTATTGTATTAGACAGATTATTTGCGCCTAGTGATTATCCTATTAAAAAATCAATATCAGTGCAGATACATGTTTAAAAAATGAAAATCAATAACCCAATCTGCAGAAAATCATTTTAAATTGAAATTTGTTTATTCTTTTTCAAGTCACTGTTTTATCTTTACTTTATAAAATACCTTATTTGGATAACAACAGTTAGTGGTCAAAATTGATTTCTTTAAAATTTAAACTGACATAAAAAGAGTACACCCTACGTGTTCAAATCTGGAAACGAAATATTTGTAAATTTATGTCCATTTGGCGGTAAAACTATTTTCATTTTCGTTTGAAAATTGGCATTTCAAATTATTGATTTAGTGAGAAATTAGTTTGGTTCGCAACGGTGCCATTAACTTCTTCTTAAATCAACTTTATTATTTTTGTTTTAAATACAAGATCCAATGTTTTATGCATTAAAATATTTGTTTCAAGGTTAAAGTGAAAATTCCCTAGCTCTTCTGTGAACGTTATAAAATTTCTGAGCTTTTCTTATCTATTTTTTTTGTTTTTATACCTAAAATTAAGGTATTTTTCCCAAACGAGGAAATGAAACATAGTTTTGAAGTAAAAAAAAAAACTAAAGAAATCCAACTAATTTGTTTTCATTTGCGTGATTTGGTTTCTTAATCAAATGAAAGTTTCATCTTCTTATAGAAATTTTTGGCAAAACTACATTTCATTGTAGTAGACAAAAATTTGTTTTTTTATTTTTCTGTTACAACAAATTGCTATTTTAATTATCAATGTTGAAACTTAGTTTCAAACTGAAAAATTGAAAATCAATAACCCACCGTTAAGAATGCTTAAACTGCAAATTTTTGTTTTTTAAACATTTTAACTCACTGTTTTATCTTATCTTAATTATCTGTATATTTTTTCTATTTTTAGTAACGATTCTTTACCTTTCGTTTCTATGAGAAACCGATTAGAAACACTTTGAACTCTTTTAAACGGACACCCCAGGATTGGGAAAACAGTTTAAAGATTATTTTTAATTGATTATTGAAAAATTCAAAACAAAATTTAAATTATTTCTTTATTTCCATAAAATTATTTCCATTTAAGATACGTTTGTTTGAAAATCGGCTTTTATTATTTTAGAAGATCTTTTCTCAATGTTTTCTTTAACAATAATTTAGTTTCGTCAGCAACGGTAATTCTGAGAAGAACTTGGTTTTTTTTTAAAATCATTACATACAAGATACAAAATTGTATACTTTTAAAAAACTAGTTTCAAGATTAAAGTGATAATTGTCTAGTTTTTTGTGATCCTTAATATCTTTCTATTGTGTCTATTTCTTTAAAAAAATAGTAAAATTTCAAACAAAAAAAAATAAAATCTTTTTATGCGATTGTTTTATCTTGTCGTTATTACATACTTAGTTTGTACACCAACAGTTTCTGATTGGTCATGGATTTGGGCTAAAAATTCAAAAACTTTGTCCTCTCATAAAAGCAATATTTGTGAATTCAAGTAATTTACCAATAAAATTATTTTTGTTTAAGACACTTTCGTTTAAAAATCGACTTATTAAAAAAAGTTTAAAAATACATTTTAATGTTTTTTACAGAAGATTTTTTTATATTTTTTTCTGTTACAAAAATTGGTTATTTTTTGTATCACCGTTGAAACTAGTTTTCTGATGTGAAAATTGAAAATCCAGGGTTAAATTGCAAATTTAAAATAAAATATTCTAACACACTGTTTTACCTTAACTTTATTATGCCATTAGTTTCGGTAACAAAAGTCAAGCTATCAATTAATTCAAAAATTTTAAATTTTAAAAAAACTTTGGCTCATAAAATTATTTTCATTTAAGGCACTTTCACTTGAAAATCGACCTTTATTATTTTTGAAATATTTTCTCAATGTTTCATGTTTTCTTTAGTTTGCCTTTATTTTTTTGGCACTAGTATCTCTGACCTAAACTTTTGCATAAAAAAAACTTCATTACAATTTGTCTAAATACAAGATCCAATATTTGTAATACAAAAAGTGATTAAAATGTTTCAAGGTTAAAGTGACAATTCCACAGCTCTCTTCTGATCCTCAATAGCCTTCTGAGCCTTCTTAGTGCACTTCAACATCTTCTCCTCAAGCATACTGTAGACCATATCGATTATCGATTCCCTAGGGTTACGGTATTCCATTCCTAGCAGCTCAATTGACTGAAACAATCATTTGTCGATTTTTAAAAAATAAAAAAAACAAACCTTGGAGTTATCAAAACGAAGAAGGGGTCCTACACGGTGCCAGATGGAGGCAGCCTGGGCATCCAGCCGGGTGGCAGCATAGATTCTAAAGAGAAAGTTGGGAGCTTGGATTGGGGAGATGTAGTAGCCTGAAAGTGTGTGAGTGTGAGCGTGTGTACGTGTGTCCTTGTGTTTATATACCTAGGGATCCAAACTCCTGGCTAAGCCATCTGGTCATATCCCTCATCCAGACAGACGGCTGGCTGGTAATTAGAATACGGTGGCCGTCTGTTTCAGGTCGAATAAGAGATTCAGCGTGGGCGAAGGCAACATCACGGACATCTACTACTCCTAGGGAGACACGAGGGGCCGCGAGGTAAGAATACCAGCACATCATTCGGGAGACCACCTAGAAATAAAAAATTACTTTTTTAGATTTTAATTAAAAATAAAATTTGGCGTGAGTATCCTTTTTTATAGAACTAGTCAAATAAAATCATTATTAAAACATTGAGATGTCTTTCTGATTTAATTTTATTTATGGTATAAATGTTTTTCAATTGTTTAATTCAATGTTTTATATAAATATTTTGTTGTTGCGTTTTAGAACTTTTTTATAAAACTAGAACTATTTTTAAAATCATTTTTAAACATAATTTTGAATTCGTTGCGGAAACTATTTCGAGGTTTAGTTTTAAAATAACCTTTTTCAGAACAATTGAATTTAAAATATTTTATTAAAAGATAAAAACAAAATGGGATTTTTTTTATTTAAAAGAGGTTGGTTAATTTTCGCTTTTTTTAATTTTTCAGTTTTAATTTTTTTTAATTGCAATGTAATTTTTAAAATAAAAATTTTGAATAAAAGTAATAAATTGTATGTATTTGATAGTTTAAAAATTAAACTTTGCCTAAAGTTTCGATGTTATTTATATTACGTCATTTGATACTTGTTGTGAAAATATATTTATGGTTGATTTTTTTTAAATCTCAGAATAAACTAAATTAAAATCGATACTTATGGAATTTTTGGTCATGTTCGTATTTCAATGTCCAGCCTGAAAAAAACCCAGAACCCCCTCTGGTTGTCTGACATACTCGCGCCGCGATTTTCGCACCCGTACGCAATCGGCGGCCGCGGAAAGGGTAGTTCCGCTGGATGCAGTAATGTATTTATATTGAGCCTTCAGGGACCTCTCAGGAAAGAGGTCCCTGAAGGCTCAATATAATTTAAAGGCTCTAATTAAACTTATGTGGTTTTTTGTTTACCAAATTTACAATCTTTTTCGTTTTTTTTAATGTTTTTTGGAAGTTTCAAAACGAATTTATATTACGCAAGTTTTGAATAATTCAATTCGGTGTTCTTTTTTTATCACTAAAAACAAATTATAATAAATGGTAATAAAACTACATTTTGGGTTTGAATAAACTTTTATCATTTTCAACCTACAGTAGCACTTCCATGTTCCATATCCGACAGCACTGGTCCCGTAACGAAAGTTGGGTTGAGTACGGTAAGCGCGAATTTCTCTCCAGAAAGGCTGTTCCAATAATTCCAAGCCGCTTTTTCAGCCATGGTTTTCGATCTGGCATAATTCTCCACACTCTTCTTTGTTAGATCAGTCCAACAGGTTTCATCGAAAACTTTTTCAGCGTTTTTGTGGCCGTCTGAAATTTGAATTTGTGGGTTACGGTAAAAAAAAATCTACCGTTTACGGCTGCACAGCTGCTCGTCAAGACGACTTTCTTGACTTCAGGACACTTGGAGGCGGCTCGAAGAACGTTCAAAGTTCCTGAAAAATTGAAAAGTATACTCAATTTGTTTTTTTTAATGTAATTTTAAAAGTTGTGTTCGGACGCATCCAGGTACCATACCCAAAAAAATCGATAATTGACTTTCCGCTTTTTAAAAGAAATATTTAAATGTTTTAAACAAACGTTTATGTATTTTGAATCAAATAAATAATTTCTTTTTATGAAAAAGCCTCCGAATTATTAAAAAAATGTCTGGTTGAAAATACATTTATTTGAATGTTTTGTTCGCTTTTCAAGTTTTTCATGTTTCTTAAATTAGTTAAAATTAAAATTAGTGTAGCGGTGAGATGATCAGAACATTTAAAAAACTAATTTACACCTTTTATGTTTTTTAAACATATTTTTTCTTGTAGTATATTTTTTTAAAGTTTATTTTAAATACAACTATTTTAAAACTATAAATTCAGATATTTTCGTCATTTTTATTCAATGTTTCGACATAAACATTACAAGAATGTAAATCATAAAAATGTATTTATTTGTAACTTAGTTAATTCTATAGAAAAATAATTTTACAATGAAACTTTAAAATGTTTTTTTTGTAATTCTTCGCCTTACCTTCAATAGCTGTTTTAATTGTAGATTCATCAGCAACAATTGGCCATGGTGAGGCCACATGGAGGATGTAGTCACAGCCAGGAATCACCCTAAACACAATTTTTGATTTTTTGCATTAAATTTTTTGATCGTCTTTGTAAATTCACGAATAATTAAACGCGGATTTTTAGCAAAATAAAACACTACTGTTGAAAAATGAAGTAAAAGTAAATGAAGCAACCAAATAATTATATGGCTTTTTTTCGTAGAAACAAACTTTGTCCATCCCTCAGGAATCAAGAGATCTGCTTCTACAAGCTCTAGAAGTTCAGCTGCTCGAGGAAGGCGGAGCAGTGGAGCGATCTGGAAATTTCTATTTAAAAAAACTTTTTTTCTTGTTTTTTTTTAACTTTAAAAAGCGACAGAGCCAAATATTGCAAAATGTAAAAAAAACTTTAAAATTTGAAAGATGGCTGAAACTTTCAGCTGATTAAAAATTTGTTTGGTTTTTCAAGAAAAAATGTTAATACGATTTCAGTTTTAAAAAAATTGTTGTTTTTGACTTTAAAATAGGAGACAGAAATATTTCAAAATGGAAACAAAATTTAAAAATTGAAAGAGGACTGAAACTTCCAAATAATTAAAAATTCGTTCAATGTTCATAAAATACAATTTTATATGTTTTTTTTTTTCAATATTATTTCTTTCTCTGTTAGTTTCGTGGAGAGTTTCGAAATCTGGCTTTTTTTTAAATTAAAAAAGAATACAAAATTTTAAAAAAGAAAATTCTTTTAAAAAAACTGTTTTCTTTTTTTTTACTTTAAAAACGGACTGTGTGGGGACATTGTAAAATGTAAAAATCTTGAAAATTTGAAAGATGACTGAAACATTCAGCAGATTAAAAGTTTGGTTTAGTTTTTCTACTTTTAGTTTTACTAATTTGTATAAAAAATATTTTAAATTAGCTTAAAATGTAATTAAGAATCAAACAAAATAGTTTTTTTTAAATTTCTGAACCAGACACTTTTAAATGTCAGGGCTGCCTAAAACCATTTAATCACACAATATAATAAAAGCTGCGAAAAGGAAACTAATGAAAAATTGAAAAACTTTGATTGTTCAAAGTTGACTGAAACTTTGAACTGAACAAAAAAGTTGTATTTTTTTCAAGGCAAAAATTAAGTTTTTTGTTAAAGTTAATTAATTTAATTTTTCCAGTAAAAAGGCATCAGATTGCAAAAAAAATTAATACAGAATTTTTAAAAAACAATGTTTTTGCTTTTCTAGGCAACGATTGTTTTATTTCGAAATGTAAATTTTTTTTAAAAATAGCATCATTTTTTAATCCTAGAAACCGAATTCGTTTTTTTGTATTTTTTACATTTTAAATATTCTCTTTAAAGTGTTCAAACTGATGAAATAAAACACTTTAAAATACTTTAAGTTAAGAATTTTTTATTATTAAATTGACGGTGAGCCGTGTGTTCTAAAACCGCTAGTTTCGTTCGTTTTCTTATGTTTTGTGTTGCTAATTTCCACCTCTTAGGGAAATTTAAACAAACTAATAAACAAAAATTCATTTTAAATACACAAATTTTACCATTTTTGTAAATTGAGACACAGGATATCATCGCATTGCGAAACTTGAAAATTTTAAATGTTGAAACCTGACTGAAACTTGCAACTAATTTTAAAAATTTGTTTATTTTTTTTTTTAGATTTTGTAAACATCTTATCTATACATTATTTATATTTTAAGAAAAAGAAAACTTACTTTCTTCAGATTATTCTTATCCCTAACAGTTCCCCTGACGCGGTAGCCTCTTTCCAGCAGCTCCTTTACACAATGCAAAGCCACATATCCACTGGCTCCAGTGACAAGAACGGCTAAAACTAGTTTTATTAGAAAAAACTTTGGCATACAGAATTTAAAAAGGGAAAGGTTCAAAATTTTAAAACTCACTTGTGTTTTCCATTTCAGAAAGTGGACGGACTGGACTGAGCAGACGGACTAACTCCTTCCGGTCGCTAATGGAACTGGAATACTGATTTTAGGTCATTTAATGGAATTTCCGGAGAAAAATGACGACAGATAAATTAGAGAACGAAAAACTAGAAATCTGGTTTTCTAATCTGCGATAACCCAAAAAAACAATTAACAAAAATTTTAAAAAAATGTTTCAAACTTTGATTAAATCTTCAAAATTTACTGTTTTCTGCATACTATTTTCCAATTTATTTTAGAAACGAAAAATATCATTTTGACAAAATATCATCAAGATTTTAAAAATTTAAAAAAAATTATTTTAAAATACAATTTTTTTAAGATTAAAACTATTTTAATAGCAAAATGGTTATAAAAATGTTTCATTAAAATTGTTTGCATAAATACAAATTTTTATTTCACTAGGTTACTAACGTTTTTACAAAAACACTTGAAAAATGTATTAACTCCTGCTTTTCAGACGAGAATTTTTAAAGTTAAATTCAGTAAGATTAATACTAAAATAATAATTAATAAATGGGCAAAAGCCAATTAATTAAGCAGGCAAATACGTAACTTTAAATGTAACACTCAAGTTTCAAATTAAATTTTTCAGTACAAATTTAGGTTAAAGGGAATTTTATTGGTGATAAAACGCAAAAAATCTACTATTTTTATTAAAAATCTATTTTTTTAGAATTTAGTTTTAGGTCAAACTGGGAAAATTTGATTCAGCGGCCCAGTTAAAGTTTTATGGGAAACTTTGAAGGATAAAGTAAAGTCAGAGAATTTTGATAGATTCCAAAAATAGTGATTTTTTAAAAACAAGTTGGTTATATGTTTCAAACTAGGAATAAATAAAATCAATGTACCCCGACTTTTTCGATTCGTCCAAGATTTTCATAATTTAAATACCGACGGTTGATTAAAAATGGCAAGTTTTTGAAACTGCGGACTGTTTTTTCTCGTAAACACTGAAAAAGTGCAATTCAATGATTTTTTTTTGTAATTTTTGTGTTCTAAACTTTTCCTGTGTTTCATCTAACTTGGAAAACAGAACGAAACTATGTTTTGCAATGGAACTCCGATTCCGATAGATAAATAATAACAATAATCTATATATTTTTCAAACAAACACAATAAACCCAAAAACTTGGCTTTCTTGTCAAGAAGTTTAAAATGAACATTTCGAAATGAGGCGTTTTTTTCCTCAAAATTTAAAGTTACTTTTAAGAAACATCATAATTTAATTTATTTGTTTTTCCCCAATTTGGGATCTTCTTAAAAAACCAAATTTATTTATAATTAAAAAACCAAATTTATAAAAAGTTTGATTATTAAAAAAACTGAGCAAAAGACAATTTTTCGAAATTCCTCAGACTCAAACTTTCGAATTGTGTTAATCTGTTTTTTTTCTTCAAAGGATTTGCACAATTTGTTAAAACATAAGACACCGACTTTAATAAAAGTTTCAAAGAATAAAGTACCCAAGTGAAATTTAGACACAATTTTTTTTAAATTTGGTCATATGTTTCAAATTAGGAAAAAAACAAAAAAATTCCTAACTTCTCCGATTGATCCAGCGGTATTGTTCGTTTTTTAATAAAAGCAAGTTTTTGAAAGTTCAGAATTTTCATTTGTGTAAATAAAAAATTAATTTAATAAATGAAACTGGCAACGGTAAAATTGCAAACAACTCGGTTGGCTGAAATTTTCAGAATAGTTTCGTTTTTTCTTATTCCACAAGTTTGATCTAGTTCGGCGATCAACCAGTTCCTTGTCAACAGACACACCTTCTTTAGTGCCACAAAAACCAGGTTAACCTGTTTTTTCGTAAACACCGAAAATGCGTCATTAAACTTTTTTTTGTAATTTTTGGTGTTTTACGTTTTTTCAATGTTTCGTGCAACTGGGAAAACAGAACGAGATCAAGTTTTGCAATGAATCGCAAACGAGTGAGATGAATGAATAATAACCATAATGTAAATAAAACAAAAAAATTATAAAACGGATTATTTTTTAAATGTATTCAAAGTCAACTTCAATTTTTTTAAACATTCAAAGTTAACTTCAACTTTTAAAAAACAATGTAAAATGTTTTAAAAACACTTCTATGTTTTAATTTTTAAATTACTGAAATAGGCGGAAGTCACTTGAGCCATCAAAACACCTAAGTAAAATCATTAGATGATACTGTAAAAAGGGCCGGAACTATTTCATGACGATGACAACACAAGTGAAAGTATCATGTTTCCAACTGAAAGTTGTTTTTTTTCTTTTCACGAGCCTTCCAGTTTTCGAAAAGTCGTAACTTTACATTGCCTCGGCTTTTCTGCCTATGTCAACAAACTCAAGGTAGCCTCTATTCTGGACCAAAAACAGGAAAAACCTTGGCTAAGCCGAAATAAAGGAATTAAATCATGAAAATGTCCTCTGAAACAGTGGACTGATGTGTCAAAAGCAAAGTTTGTTCGATTCAAACTACGAATGGAACTTTTTAGTTAAAATGTTTAAAACAGTGGCATGATGCGGCAATCCAGCATGACAATTTGTAACTAGTCACCTGAAACCGGAAACTGGCAAACACATATGACCCAATTTGAAACATTCGGTTTGGTTTTCAAAAACAGAAGAGCGGCAATTCTTTACGAATGTTAATCCAAAAAGCGGAATTTCTTTTTTTTATTTAAAACTTGTTTTTCATATTTTACTTTTTTGCCAATGTTTCAAATTGGTTACAAATAGTTTGAGTTTCTTTTTACGGAATTAGGTTGGCATTGGTTTTTTGGCTTCTTCAGTTCAAAATCATCATTACAATGTTTCATAATAGAATTAAATTTTAATTTTTACATTTAAACTTTAGTGAGTTGTGTGAACTTTTGATTTTGAATTTCAAATAGCTACCTCTTTGGGTGAATTCCAGAACTTCAATTGTTTTTTTGGCAAAATTCAAGAAACCGATAGAACAGTTAACTGAGTTAAGTTTAAAAAGACAAAGATAATTGGAAAAAACATTTAGAAGGAGAAAATCATTTTCCGGCTTGGTTTTTGTCATCAAAACACAAAAGAAAAATACTCAGATGATACTATTTCTATAACGACAACACCAAAAGTGGAAAGTGTCATGTTTCCAACTGAAAGCTGTTTTTCCCTTTCCCAACCTTCCAGTTTTGGAAAAGTCGTAACTTTACATTGCCTCGGCTTTTCTGCCTATGTCAACAAACTCAAGGTACCCAGTGTGTTGGAACACAAAAACAGGAAAAACCCGAAAAAAGCAATGAAACCTTGGAAATGTTAAATACAGCTTAGAAACAGTGGACTGATGTGTCAAAAACGCAAATCTTGTTCGACTCAAACTACGAATGGAACTTTTTAGTTAAAATGTTTCAAACAGTGGCATGATGTGGCAATCCAGCATGACAATTTGTAACTAGTCACCTGAAACGGGAAACTGGCAAACACATATGACCCAATTTGAAACATTCGGTTTGGTTTTCAAAAACAGAAGAGCGGCCAATCTTCATGAATTTAAATTTAAAAAGCGGTGTTTCCATTTTCAAAAAAATATTTAAAAGGTTTATTTCGCCGATGTTTCAAAAATACACTAATTAATTAGAGATAATTTTAACGCAATTAACAACGAAGGAATAATTTGATTCTCCAGTTCAAAATCATGACAATGTTTCCTTGCCAAGATTAAGTTTCCTTTAAGTCTCCCTGACGATGACAAAACCAGTGGAAAGTCTCATGTTTCCAACTCCACGCTGCTTTTTTCCCTTCGCGAGCCTTCCAGTTTTCTAAAAGTCGTAATTTTACATTGCCTCGACTTTTCTGCCTATGTCAAAAAAACTCAAGGTACCAGTGTGTTGGAACACAAAAACGGGAAAAACCCGAAAAAGGCAATGAAACCATGGAAATTTTAAATACAGCTCCGAAACAGTGGAACGATATGGCAAAAACACAAGTCTTGTTCGACAAAACTACAAAGAGGACTTTTCAACAGAAATTTTTCAAACAGTGGCATGATGTAAAAACATAAAGAAGGCAATTGTTCTTTTTTTCCAATAACTGAAAATATATTGAGATGCTAGATTTTAACTCATAAATGAAACTTTGAAGTTTAAAAAAGCAAAAATTAAACACCAAATACTTTAAGAACTTTTGAAAAGAATAGCTTCTTTTCTGTTGATCGATGCAACGTTTCATTTTATTTGGATAAAAGTTTTTAGACGATGAAAAAAACATAAATCACATGTTTTGATTCAATTTTAAAAATAAAATGTTTTATCAACAAAAAATGGTGCAATCAATTTTAAACTGTTCAAAGTGCCTTAAATACATTTTAGTTATCATATGAGCCTATTAAAGTTACAGAAAAAGAAGTGCACCGACTGGGATCGAACCTTTGTCGTGTGGATGGTATTTTAAGGGACCAATATGGTTTGACGGACAGACACGGGCCGGAGAGGCCGGAGCAAACAAAATTTCATAGTTTTTTTTTCTTTGAGAAAAAAGACCGAGAATCCTGACTTAAGTTTAAAGTATTCGAAAATATAAGTTCAAAATGTCGCTATACAGGCCAGCTGCATCCAGCTGACGCTGCTGCCAGCCGGTGGGAGTGCCAGCCGCCCTCTTATTTGAAACCGAGAAACCAGTCTCATCGTGTAGTTTATGGTTTCTTCGCCTTCTTCGCACCGTAATCCTTTAATTTCCAAGGCTCCCCGCCCACAAAATGCTGACAAACGGCTGTCGCCAAGGACGGGAACAAGCTATGGAGAGAGTAAACAATTTGAAACAGTTTAAATACGATTCTGTGACGTTGATTTACAAAAATTTCAAATAAAATCGTTTTAAAAAGTTTAAAATTGTGAAGAAGGCACATTTTAAATTTACGGCAAACTACAAAAATTAAATAAAAAGGTAAATACAACAGCTGAAATATGTATTTTGTGTATAATTCAAATTTTAAAATACGATTAAACTTTTTTGTAGACCGTTCTAATAAAAGAAATTTTCAGTTTTTTTTCTGTCTTACAACGAATTCATGAATGATTTTGCAAAGATTTCATTTTGGCAGATTTGTGAAACATTGAAAAAACTTTTTTTTAACATGATCTAAATTTGTTTTTAAACTATTTGTTTTAAGAAAAATATCCTAATTAAATCGGTTTTTCAGTTCTAAAAAAAACTTTGAAAAAAATTTATTTAATTTTTAACGGGTTTTAAAGCAATGTTTCAAGATTTAAATAAAATGAAGTACACATCTACTTATTTCATTTTTCTCACTTTTTACTAGAATGGAATCTAATTCAATGCGGCTGTATAGTGCAAATCCAGTCATGTGTTTACCAAGGTGTTCTGCATATTTACAATGCCGTAAATAGCAGGCATTCAATGCGTAAAGACTTTACTTTAAGGAAAATTGTCCAGTTTTTAAAAACTCAGGAAACATTGGCAGGATGTGTCAAATTTGTTTCAAAAGAAAAAGTCATTCTTTTTGTTTCATAAAAAAGAAAAAGTCATTATTTTTGTTTCATAATACGGTCTTTTCCGAGATTAGTTTTTTTTAAAAATTTTTCACGTCGATGTTTCAGGAGTGTTTTTACAATGCCCATTAGCACAACAATTTGTTCAGCTGATTCTGAATGTTTCAATTGTATTTAGTGTTAAAATTTTAAAATTTTAAAGGTTATTCACAAATTGTCAAAATATTTATACAAAACGATTTTTAAAAAGTTGTTTACATTCAATAGCTAAAAATAAATCACCCAATTAGGTTCCTTGTATTTGACTAAATTTTGTATTTACCTAGAAAGTAAAAAAAAATTAGGCTCTCGATTTGAGCTCTTTTATCGTTGGCGAGTTATAAATTAAACAACCCATTATATCAGTCGATAAACAGTTTTTCCCGCTTTTGCATTGTCTTCACAAATTTTGCAGTTACCACATCACTCCACTGTTTCAGATAGGGCACGTTTAAATTTACCAGTTAAACGTTAATTTACAAATATTATGTCTCAATGTTAAAATTGTAGAATGCAATTTAATAGCCTAAATTTGGTTTTTTTATTCGATTTGTAAAAACAATCGTTAAAAAAACACATTTTCGATGTTACAGCAATGGTAAATCAATAATTGCACGCATTTAGGTTATCGATTCACCAATATTTCAAATTTAGCTTGTAGTTAGTAAAACAAAATCGATTTGTGAAAAAAATTGTTATAAAATTTGTATTCAATGTTTCAGCTATCTTTTTTTTTAAAAGTTACAGTGGATTGAGTTAATTGATAGGGTTTTCTAAATTTAGTTTAAAAAATATATTTATAATTAAAAATCTGTTTCAAACTTGTTTTACAAAGATGTTTAGCAATGTTTTATCAGTTAATCGATCCAATTGCAAGAAATGGTGCACTATTTCAAAAATAAATGTCCCAAGAAACGACAGCATTGAAACAATAATGCAATGTTCCAATTTAGTGATTTAGTGGGCGTCTCCGTAAACTTTTTTGTCTCAAATTCCCAAAATTCCGTTTCTCAGTTTTCGCAAAAGGCGGTTTTTCAGCGTTTGATGGATGGCGTCTGGTGGAAAAAGAGAAACCCTACGTCATAAAGGTCAACGGAAAACCTGTGAAACCTTGATCGCTGAGAGAACTGTGTCGCGGACTTGTCGCGAGAGAGTTTAACACAAACAAAGGGTCATTTGGGAGAAAAGTGCACTTTATAAAAATTAATTAAATTGATTTTAAATATAGAAGAGATTATATTGGGAGTTAACAGTGGTGTTTGTTATCCCATCCATTTACTTAAAATAGTACTTTAAAAAAATTTAAATGACAAAATACAGCACTTTTAAAACATTTAAATTTAAAACAAAATACAAAAGTACAATTTTTTTTATTTACACCTCTTAATTGTAGAAGCAATTTGTTGTAAATATTCTAATTTTGAAAGTTAAAATTACTTAATCTTTTTTGAAACATTGAGGTATTTTTAGAAAACTATTCTTTAGAAAAAAAAACCTTTTTCTTTAAATAAAAAAGGAAAAATTTACTTTTTGCATCTTGTAATTTTTTTATTATTAATAAAATTTAGAAAAAAGGGTCAGGGTTGTGAAACAAGCAACATAAATCATTTTTAACCATATAAAATTACATTGCTATTTTTTTAGAAAAACTTAATTTAGGCACCATGTTTCATTTCTAAATTAAATATAAACAATAGAGCAACAAATGCTAGTTCAATCATATTTCTTCAAATAAGTGAAATTTTACTTTTATTTTGCTTTCCCTGTAAAATCATTGCCAATTTTTAATTTGAAGAGCTTGCCACATCACTCCCAAGTTTCAAGTGTCAATTAATGTTTAAAGTCAAAGGTTATCATCTGAAATTCGAAATATGAAACTTCAGCTTTTTAATGCAAAAAAAATTAAACTTTCATCTCTTCTTTCGGAATTTCAGTGTTGCGTTTCGCCAAACACTGCTATCACCTGCAATTTCAGGTGTCATTGAAACCTGTTCTAAACCGATTCTCCGAAATCAAGAAACAAGGTTAACGTTTCACAAAGAAAACAATTGACGTCATTTCAATTACAAGTTTTAATGGGTTTTATTTAAATAAAAGGAAAAAATGAATGTTTAGGGGACAATTTGTACAACACGACAAAAATGTTTATTTGTTTCAATGTTTTAATTTCTCTGGAATTAAAATACTTACAATTATATTAAATCTTTGATAAATAAATTTTTAGAATGCCAGTGTTTCGTTTCTGCAAAAGCAGTCAGAGCTGGTAGTGTTTGAAACTGGATTGCTGGTAATTACCTCAAACTTGAAACATGCGACTGTAATTAAATCTGAAAATTAATTTTCTTGTATAAGTTTACCAAACAGAGTTGTTTTGTAGAAACAGCATTTTACAAAATTGTTTTTCAGTTTTTTAATGTTTCAACTAAAATAAAATAAAACAAATGGGAAATACACATCAATACTGACATTTGGAAAAAAATTTACTGACAAACTAAAAGTGATTCGGCCTCAATTATAATTGCTCCTCTAAAAATTCTTAGTTATTCGTTATTTTTCAACAAATTGTTTTTAAAAAAGTAGTTAAAAAGTTAGATTTTAAAAAATTAATTTTACAATGAAGATTCGTAAGTAGTGTTTGCAATGGTAATGTTTCCTAATTACCTCAAATTTGAAACATGGACATGTCAATAAACAAAAAAAAATTAAACAAAGTTTAAAAATTATATCGTTTTTCACAATGAGTTAAAAATATTAAAAAAACTCAAATCAGTTTTGAAACTAATAAACTTTTTTCAAAAGTTTCAAAATTCAAAAAATTTCACTTTTCTTTTTTCTCACTGTCTACATGTTTCAGCCACAACATTAAAGAAACAAACCAAGGTGACTTTGATTATTCTTTGGGAATGATACTCACTTAGCCTGACCCAGTTAAATTCATAAATTTGAATATTAATAAAAAGTTACAAACTACAAACTACAGCTTTTTTTATAAATTGACGTCTTTGTCTCTTAATGATCACATCATTTCGCATCCGTGTCCTTGTGACGTGTGTGCCGACTTCTTTAAATTTCGCACAAAGACTGTGGTTTGTGTTAGGATTCGGGTTTGCAAAGTGCGCAGACCGAACGGAAATGGAAAGATCTCGAGAGAGGGGTCGGAGACTTGTCTGGCACGCGTCATTTGGCAGGGGAGGCTACGAATTGTTGCTTTTTGAAGGACAATTGGGGATTGGCAAACAGTACTATGGTCTTTGTATCTCTCTCTCTCTCTCTCTCTCTCTCTCTCTCTCTCTTAATCTCTCTCTTTCTTTTTTCTGTATCACTGTGTTTGTATTTTTAAACACTTAATGTTTTGAATTGCAAAAGTTCATTTTACTATTTTTATTTTTTTTAAATTGGTTATAAACAAATCGAATTTTTTTTTGCATTCGTTTTTTTTAACATTTTAAAGCGAGACTTGTTTCCCCCTTAAAAGGGGAGGACCTTGTAAAATAATTTTTCTGATTTTGCGATAAAAGCCTAGATCTCATTCCCAGGATACCGAAAAATACCTCTTTGACCCATTTTGCATAAAAATTAACCGATTTAGGAGCGCTTGAAATTTGGGGAAATTACATTTGAATTGCCCCCAACTCTGCGTCTCCCCATTTCCCACACTCTCTCGCCCACTCTAGCCGTGTTTCCGTGCGGCAAACGCGTAAATCGGCCGTGTAAACGCGCCCCTTTTGCAGTCCAAATCATATAAACGGGGTATGTTTCGGAATCGAGGAAACGATATCTATTCAATGAAACTATAATAAAGATACTCTAAAAAATCAATTTTACGAGGTCCTTCCCCTTTAAAATACTTAAAAAAAAGTTTCCTTATTCAACTTTTACTAACATGCGATTTTTTGCAGTGGCGTATTTAAATCTCAATTTATATTTTTAGGAGGCAAGTTTCCGCCCTAGCAATTGAAAGTTTATAAAATATTTTTAAATTGTTACATCTTTTTTCAAAATTTTAATGAAACACTTTTACTTTGAAATATTATTTTTACAAAGTTGTTTCCCTTGTCTAAATGTTTCAGCCACAAAATTGAAGAATACGTGGCACTTTTGACTTTGTTTACGCGTTTAGTATTCTTTCTTGTCTAAATGTTTCGTTGTTTAAAACATGGGAGTTCAAAAAACCGTTACCGTTCCTCAAACCTGTTTTATTAGTTATTTATTTGGACGGACGAACTGTGTCAATTGCTGATCAAGAATCACCGCTTCTTCAGCGAACTCTCCGAGATTTCGACACTTTTTTGCGACCTTCAAGCGAACGGATTCAGAGAACAATGAAAACAAGAAATGGTGTCTAGCCTGCGATTAAGTTTGTGTAACTGGGGGGTTGGAGAGATTGGCAGTGAGCCAGAGAGAGAGAGGGAGAGAGGGAGAGAGAGAGAGAGAGAGAGCGAGAGAGAGAGAGAGAGATAGCGAGAGAGAGAGAGAGAGAGAGAGAGAAAGAGAAAGAGAGAGAGAGAGAGATTTTCATTTCCAAAAAAGCAGGTCAAGTCGCTTTTGGTTGCCAAACAGCGGCTTTCTAAAATTCTCCATTTCAAACAAACAATATAAGCGCACCATAAAAACTTCATAACATCTCATCATAGACAACAGACGGGTGTGTGGGAAAGGAGAGGGAGGTTAGTAGAAGGCACGGATTCTCGTAGAGATCTCTAGAATGGCTCTGTGGGTTCAACATGGACAAATGAATAAAGGGGGCTTACACATCGGGTTGAATAAAGGAGAGGACTCCTCCGACCAGATGGAGACTGCCGGTAACCAGGACGTCCGAGGGAGAGGTGTTGTTCTTCTGAAGCCATGAGACGAGGGAGGAGATGCAGTCGAACACCTGGGTTTCCTGGAAGAAGAGGGTTATAGAGAGAGAGAGAGAGAGAGAGAGAGAGAGAGAGATACGCAGACTGGCTCTATCCAGCATTAGCGGTCCTTAAAAACATAGCTGCCCAAAAAATTAAATTATAGCGGTCCAAAAAAATAATTAAAAAATTAATAATGTTTTCCTAACAAAATTAAAAATTTAATTTTTTTATAGTAAATATTTCTGGTATTTAGGTTTTTTTAATTTTCGAGATAGAGAGAAACAGAGAAAAAACAGGGAACGAAAGAGAGAAAATCTACTGAAAGTGTCGAAAATTTAATGAAAAACTACCAAAACACTACACATATTTCAGATAATAAAAAGGAAATTTTAATATTTATTTTTAAAATTTAAAATTTAAAAAAATTGTTTGTTAATTTTTTAAAACATTTTTTTGAAAGTGAAAGTGTCAAAAAATCAAAAAGAAAACACTAAACACTTAACAAAAAAGAAACATAATAATTTTTTTTTGATTTTTTAGACTTTTTATGGGCCAGTATAAATTAAGGACCGCTATAATTTTTAAGGACCGTTATGTGTTTTTAAGGGCCGCTACAATCGTATGGACCTATATAATTTTTAGGGACCGCTAATCCAGGATAGAGCCCTGGATTCATACTTTTTCCTGTAAAAAATTTCAACTATTTTATTTTATTTTAGAGTTCTTTATTAAAAAAACTCTAAAATAAAAAAAACAATAGAATAAGTAACAAAAATTTACAAAAATGAATTATAATAAATTTAAAATTTTTTTTAAATTTTTTAAACTATTTTATGCGCACTCACCCCATTTGTGAGTTCCCTCCACCTCTCTGCGCATTCCCTGCTCCTCGCCGTCTGATCCGTGGTCGACTGATTGTAATTGGCCATGTCCGACTTCTGGTCCTGGGCCACTTGCAGAATTGTGGGGCAGAAGAGGGCCACGTCGAATTGGATGTCCTTGAGGTACGGTAGGAGAGAGGCCGGACTGCGGTCGGCCGTGCACTGGAACACCAGAATCCTCTTCTTTTTCGCGGTTTTCGCCATTTCGCCGGCGAACCAGACGGAGCACATCTGAAATTGGGGATATGGTAAGCGCTTTTCGGTAACCTTAGGCCGCTTGGACCGCTTTTTGGCAACCAAAGGCCGCTTGATATGCTTTTGACAATAATAATCCGCTTTTTTGTTAATTGAAAGGTAATTTAAAGCCGCCTTTTTGTAATTTAAAGCCGCTTTTTGGCAACCAAAGGCCGCTTGGCCTGCACCTGAGGCAAACAAAATTTAAAATTTAAAGCCGCTTTTTGGCAAACTGAGGCAGCTTGATCTGCTTTTGTCATTTAAAGCCGCTTTTTTGTTAATTAAAAGCCGCCTTTTTGGCAAACAAAGGCCGCTTGATCTCATCTTTAGGCAATTAAAACCGCTTTAGGTGGCAATCAAAGGCCGCTTGACCTGCCTTTTGGCAATTAAAAGCCGCTTTTTGGCAATCAAAGGCCGCTTCATCTGTTTTTTTTTTTTGGTAAATAAAAGCCGCTTTTTTGATAATTAAAAGCAGCTTTTTTGTTCATTTAAAGCCGCTTTTTGGCAATTGAAAGCCGCTTATTGGTAACCAAAGACCGCTTTTTAGCAATTAAAAGCCGCTCTTTGCAATTAAAAGCCGATTTTTTTGTTAATTTAAAGCCGCTTTTTTGTAATTTAAAGCAGTTTTTTTTTGTTATTTTAAGCCGCTTTTTGGTAACCAAAGACCGTTTTTTAGCAATTAAATGCCGCTTTTTGGTAACCAAAGACCGCTTTTTAGCAATTAAACGCCGTTTTTTTGGTAATTTAAAGCCGCTTTTTTGCAATTAAAAGCAGTTTTTTGGTAAATTAAAGCCCCTTTTTTTTTACAATTAAAGCCGCTTTTTTAAAAACTAAAAGCAGTTTTTTGGTAAATTAAAGCCGCTTTTTTTGGTAAATTAAAGCCGCTTTTTTGTTAATTAAAAGCCGCTTTTTGTTAATAAAAACCGCTTCTTTTAGCAATTAAAGCCGCTTTTTGGCAACCAAAGGCAGCTTGGGCCGCACCTCCATGCTCTTCGGGGTATGTGCCCCATCCAAATAGAACGTGGCCTTCCCGCTCTCCACAATCTGGCTCCTGCCCGGCCAGCGGCACTCGGAAATTGCGTCTACGAGTGTCTTCGGCACGTCGAATGGCTCTCCAGGCTGCCATTTGTTCTCCACCGCGTCGGGGAAGACTTTCTCTGAAAAAAAGGAAAAGTACAGTAACCCAAGGGGTAGATCAAAACCTTCATTTCCGGTGCGTCGGAGCCAGGTGCGGACGAGTTGGAGGGCGAGGGAGACGTTGAGTTGTTGGTGACAGCCGGCGATTCCGAGGGAGACGCCGGTGGGAGGCCAGGAGTAGGAGGAGAAGGCGGGGGCTTGGGAGAGAGGGCACTGGAAGAAGAGAGGGTTAGAGAGGGAGAGAGTGAGGGGGGAAGAGAGAGAAAGAGAGAGAGAGAAGAGAGAGAAAGAGAGAGATAGAGAGAGAGAGGATACCTGGCGCTCTTGAGATCGGGTTTGGAAGACTTCCAGGGCTGAGGGAGCGGCCGGGCTGACCACGGCAGGAACGTCTTGTTTGAAAATTCCGGCCTGAAAAACTCTGCGTCTCTAACCACATTCCTTCTTTCCAAGCATCTGTCTAGTTTCTCTGCGTCTCTAACCACCAGTCTGTCTGGTTTCTCTGCGTCTCAAACCCATTTGTCTTGTTTGTCTGCGTCTCTAACCAATCTGTCTGGTTTCTCTGCGTTTCTAACCATCTGTCTGGTTTCTCTGCGTCTCTAACCCATCTGTCTGGTTTCTCTGCGTTTCTAACCAATTTGTCTGATTCTCTGCGTCTAACCTTATGCCACGCGATACCCGGAATCGTGGATCCTAGAATCGAAGTGTGGTCGATATCGAGCGTGGACACTCCACAGACCAAAGGGTGCCTAAATAAACAAAAATTAGCATATTGCTATACAAAAAAATTAGCATATTGCGATACAAAAAAATTAGCATATTGCAATACTAACCCAATTACATTTGTGCAATCGTATTCTCCTCCGATGCCCACTTCGATCACAGCCACGTCCACTTTCTCGGCCAAAAAGACGTGAAAAGCCATTAAAGTGAGGAATTTGAAGTAGGCCGGCAGGTGGGCCTCCTGCTCTTTCTGAAAGACAGTATACTGAGATACAATAATCTAATGTAAAAGTTAAAAACTACAAAATTACAGTAATCCGGGTTACGGTACCTCTTTTAGGGTGTTGTAGAGTTGGAAGAAGTGCTGGGCGAAGAGCTGTTCGTTGATGGGGACGGAGTTGATTCGGATACGCTCACGGGCGTGCACGAGGTGGGGAGAGCTGAAAGGAAGGGTTAGAGACGCAGAGAAAGCAGGCAGATGGGTTAGAGACGCAGAGAGACCAGACAAATGGGGGTTAGAGACGCAGAGAAAACAGGCAGATGGGTGGTTAGAGACGCAGAGAAACCAGACAGATGGGAGTTAGAGACGCAGAGAAACTAGACAGATGGGTAGTTAGAGAGGCAGAGAAACCAGACAGATGGGTGGTTAGAGACGCAGAGAAACCAGATAAATAGGTGGTTAGAGACGCAGAGAAAGCAGACAGATGGGTTAGAGACGCAGAACAATGAGCTAGAGTCCAGAGAAAGAGAGGCTTACGTGTAGAGTCCTGTTTTGTAGCCGAGAGAGCGGAGCATCGCCTCGACGAAGGCGCAGGTGGAGCCCTTTCCCTTGGTCCCACTCACATGGATCACATTCAATCGATCCAGAGCGTCTACCTGAAAATGATGGTTTTCGTGGTGGGACCCAAAATACTCGTTTTTTTTCATTTTCGTGGTGGGACCCAAAAATTTTCACTAATTTTGCCAATTTTTAAGCAAATTAAACTTTCAAATTGCTTTTTTTGGCGGGAAATCGCCACCTGGGTGTTCTGCCAACTAGGCTCCGCCCCCTTTTTCACGTACCTGAATCCCGGATCGAGCCAGATGGGCCGTGGTCTCGGCAATATTCAGCTCCTGCATAAATTCCCTCTTCTCTCGCAGCTTCTGAAGCACCATCGCGTTCGATTGCAGCGAGTTCAGGTGCTGGATCGCTGACTGAAATGAAAAAAATTTTTTTTAATAAATAAAAATCAATAAATCTATTCAGATTTCCGCTTCAGGATCCTTTTCAATGCTTCAAAAACTATATAATCGATTAAAATCTCTATCCTTAAATTGTCAAAAAATTCGGCCCATCATTATTTTCGCTGACACGCCAATTTTTCGATATTTTCGCGTTGGGACCCATAAAATCACCTAAAATTGGCAGAAATTGATTGATTATTTACGAACGAGTCCTTCAAATTTATTGGACATCCATTTTTCAGACCTTTAAATTGGCCAGACAGTCCTTTAAACTTGCCAATTTTAAATTTAAAAAACTGAAATACGCAATGATCGCCATTTTCGATGACACGCCGATTTCATATATTTTCGAAATTCCCAAATAATCCTTTAAAATTTACAGAAATCGATCGATTATTCACCATGTAAGGAAATTGCAACATACGGAGTGGGCGGACAGCGGCTGGCGCGAGAGAATCATGACAGCCGGCTGGCACAATGCCCGCTATTTATCAGATTCCTAATACGTCTCCGGCCATAGCGCACTTTTCCCTGTTTTCAAACCAGCCGGCTGGTCTCTAATGGCTCTGCCAGCCGGCTGTCACGAGTTTCCCCATTTCCGGTGGATTTTGTGCTGTATTTTCGAAATTTCTTTAATTTTTTAAAGCAAAAATCGATATTTTTACTTTTTAAAGCAATTTTTAAAGCAAAAATCGATATTTTTACTTTAAAAAAAACGATAAATCAATATAATACCTGGTATTGAGTGAGCTGTGGCCCATCTTCGTCGGTGACAACCGTGGTGGCGGTCCTGGCCGTCATTTTGACCCTTCGAACCAGCCGACTGGCGCTTAAGAACCGCCATGGCAGTGATTGATGACCACCCACACACATAGAGAATACAGGGAAATGCGAAGGATTAGAATAAAGTGCCAGGGGAACTAAAATACGCCAATTAAATAGGGTAAATGGCTAATTTTTGAGGTTATTTTATTTTTAAATGATTAAAATTAATTTTTATTCAATTAAATAACAATGTAAACTTGTAAAATTTAAAAAAATTAAAGTAAATCTCGAAATTTTCAAAAATGTAATAATTCATTTTTAACCAACGAGAACTTCAAAATTACGACAGGACTACTACATGTAAATTAGAATAAATCGTAGGAAACTAATTCAAAATTGAAAAATTGATTATTTTGTTTTAAAATTTCTTTGTTATTTCAAGGTGAAAAATATAAAATTAATTAAAAAAATTAAAAATACATCCCAACATATTTTTTTTTAAATCCTACAAAATTTCCAAAATGACGTAGGTAATTATAGTCATTGCCAAAATGAAATCGGCGGGGAAATTTTTGCACATTAATTAGAATATCTAAGTCTCCTCATTCTCCATTATCTCTCGCACTGCGTATCTTATTTCCGCTGCACTAAGGGTCATTTTGGCATGATTCCAGCTTGGCGAAAGCTATAGAGTGTAAGTTGTAAATATCGTTGGAAAAAAATTAAAAAAAAACTTTTTGTTTGTTTATTAACCTTATTTTGCCTCTTTTAAACAATCGAATAAGTAAGAAAATTTTTAAACAAAAATATGAAAATTTAGTAAAATATAGGTATTTTTTAAATAGTAAGTTAATTATAGTTATTTAAAAAAAAACATTCATTTGATGATATTATAATGCAAGTTTGTAAAATTAAATAAAACTACAACAAAAAATAAAACTATTAAAATTCGTTCAAAAATAAAATTTGGAAATTATTGCGAAATTTATTTTTTAAAGTTTAGGCCGTAAACGCCGATTTTCTCATAAAGGAAAGCAGAAAAACGCGGTTATCATATCGATTTTTGCGCAATTCTCGGGTGCAGGGGGGACGATAATAACGGGATTGATAAGCCCCCGTTCACAGATCGCAAGAACACTAGATACGAACATTTATAGCAACGATAGTTACAAGTGACGCGTGGGAATGTGATTGGAAAATTGGAATATCCTATGAAAATGGAAAAGAAAGACCGGCGCAGCGGTCAGTCGGCTGGTTGTTATGGTGTAAACAGGAAGAACAATGGGGGGGGGACCGTATCGATCGATAATCAGTACTCTTGTGGGGGGTCGACCTTGGTCTGCGTTTTGAAGGAGAGGAAGCAGTTCCAGAAGAGGGCCACGGTCTGGATGACGATTACGCGGAGGTTGATGGGCACCAGGTAGAAGTTGAAGAGCTGCACGAACGGCCACAGCTTGAAAAATAGAGATATTCTTTATCTCTCTCCCTCTCTCTCTCTCTCTCTCTCTCTCTCTCTCTCTCTCTCTCTCTCTAATTCTCTGCGTTTCTCTTGCTACGGGCCATGAGGTCATCAGAATCCGATAAAAGCGGCATGCGTCACAAAAAAGCGGAAAGCGGCCTGAGGTCGCCAGAAAAAAGCGGAAAGCGGCCTGAGATTACCACAATCCACCGTTTCACTGTTATCTCGCCTTTTCGCACCGGGTGCATTAGATGTGATAACATATGATGCCATTGCGGAATATCGCCGAAAGCCAATCACTATCTCTCAAACCAAAACATCAGACTGAAAAAAGTCGCTTCGGGACCCATTTCGTCCAATTGGCTTTCGATTTGTTTACTGACTTGACATTGCGACTGACACGACATCGGAAACCAAACGGCAACAATTGAAGGCCTTCTGCTTTAAAGGGGAAGGATCGCGTAAAAATAATTTTTCTGATTTTGTGATAAAAGTCTCGATCTCATTTGTATTTTTAAACACTTAATGTTTTGAATTGCAAAAGTTCATTTTACTATTTTTATTTTTTTTAAATTGGTTATAAACAAATCGAATTTTTTTTGCATTCGTTTTTTTTAACATTTTAAAGCGAGACTTGTTTCCCCCTTAAAAGGGGAGGACCTTGTAAAATAATTTTTCTGATTTTGCGATAAAAGCCTAGATCTCATTCCCAGGATTCCGAAAAATACCTTTACCCATTTTGCATAAAAATGAACCGATTTCGGAGCTTGAAATTTGGGATTACCATTTGAATTGCCGCCAACTCTGTGTCTCCCCATTTCCCACACTCTCTCGCCCACTCTAGCCGTGTTTCCGTGCGGCAAACGCGTAAATCGGCCGTGTAAACGCGCCCCTTTTGCAGCCCAAATAATATAAAAGGGGTATGTTTCAGAATCGTGGAAACGGCATCTATTGAATGAAATAATTGTTAAGAGACTTTGAAAAATCAATTTTACGAGGTCCTTCCCCTTTAAAGCAACAAGCTTGCTTTAAAGCAGGCCTTCGACTACAACTTGCTCAGTTTGCCACTGACACCCGTACGGCATAGGAAGCAAAGGGGAACCTTAAGACTGTTGCTGTAGATGGTCCACCAGTCCCTCTTCATCATGTCGTAGGACTGCTGGGGAGTGTAGCCTTCCAGAAGACGCAGGGCGACGAGAATGGCGCCGTTGAAGACGGGAGAAAAGGTGGTCTGAAACAGGATGTTCTCTCTCTCTCTCTCCCTCTCTCTCTCTCTCTCTCTTTCTCTCTCTCTCTCTTTCTCTCTCTCCCTCTCTACCTGATCTACGAGAAGCCTCTGCAGGGGCAGCAAATGCGCCGGCCCTCTCGTGATGCACCTCTCAAGAACGATGAACCAGCGGCTGAGAATCGGAGCCTAAACAGATTTTTAAGCTTAATTTTTCCTATTTATCGATATTTTAGGTGAAATAGCTCCTCATTAGCCTATAACATAAGTAAAAACGGACTATAAAGCAGGAAGAGGTGAGGAAGAAGCGCCCGGTCCTCCAGAAGTCGTAGGTGGCCATTGTCCTCTTCTCCACAACCAGCTGGCTGATCGCATCACCACTGCCAGAGATCACACCTGGAACGGTGATCTACTGAAAGAGGGAAGAGAGAGGGAGATACCGGAGGCGACCATCTGGGTGAGGAGGGGGCGCTTCTGAAGAGAGGCTTTGAATGCCCTGAGCAACATTTTTACCCTGAAATAGAGAGTTTAGAGAGAGAGAGAGAGAGAGAGAGAGAGAGAGAGAGAGAGAGAGAGAGAGGCCGCCTTCCGCTATTTCTGGTGACCTCAGGCCGCTTCCGCTTTTCTGGTAACCTCAGGCCGCTTTCCGCTTTTTCTGGTGACCTCAGGCCGCTTCCGCTTTTCTGGTAACCTCAGGCCGCTTTCCGCTTTTTCTGGTGACCTCAGGCCGCCTTCCGCTTTTTCTGGCAACCTCAGGCCGCTTTCCGCTTTTTCTGGTGATCTCAGGCCGCTTACAGCAGATTCTGGTCATAATTACGTACCTTATTTTCGAATCCCCGCTCTTTTTTCGGTTACAGTAGCCTATTTTTGCTCAATTTTTTGAATTTTCTTAATTATTCAACCGAATATATATTGCTTTTTGTAAACTTTCTAAGATAAAAAAAGACATAGTCGAAAATTGATTTGATCAAAACTACCGTAATAAAATATAAGGCGTGAGTTGAAAAACACTGTACGCAGCGAAACCCTTGAGGCCAAATTCTCCAAAAGTCTTTTCCTTCTTTTCTATTTTTGCTCATTAAATTACTAAAAATCCATTAGCTAAAGATACTAGTTGAAATTAGAGTTTAAATTCCCTATTTACAAATGAAATATCAATAAATAAACAAAAAAGATAAGGATTTTTTTGGAGTTTTTAAGGTCTAAAAGTACTTTAAATGAAGTAATTTTATTTTTAAATAGGAAATTGAGATAATGAAACGAAAGAACTGGGAAGATAAGCAAAATATTCAGGGAGACGCCAATTATCGCAAAAATCGACGACGGGGCGATCAAAGAGCACTCACAAAGGGCGCAAACACAAGGACAGCAGTCGCGGTCGGCGGCGTACTTGAGACCTTTTTTTTTAATTTTGTAAATTTTTTACACAAAAATAAGTTTAAATCTTCTTGAATGAAATAAAAATATCATTTTAAAAAGATTTTTAAAAAAGCAAATTCAGTTAAAATGTGTGGATATGTTAGAAAGTACCACTGCCACCTGAATTTCTGTTTTCTATGCAGAAAGCGGCCTAAGGTCGCCGGAAAACGAAAAGCGGCCTGAGGTCGCCGGAAAAAAAAGCGGCCTGAGGTCGCCAGAAAAAAGCGGAAAGCGGTCTGAGGTCGCCGGAAAAAAAACGGAAAGCGGCCTGAGGTCGTCGGAAAAAAGGAAAGCGGCCTGAGGTCACATCAGAAAAAGCGGCCTGTGGTCACCATAACCTGGTTACCGTAATCGATCAGCAATGAAACGTAAGATGAAAAATATGGTACGTGATGGAAAATGGTCAAACTTTTGGTTGGATAATTCAGATAACAAAGATAAAATTCGCGGTTGAACCCGAAAAAATCAAGAAAACAACACAAAATTGTCTGTAAAATTCATTTTTCATTAAGTATATACATTCGAATATTAGTGCCTAGTCGTGCTTCTGGGTGCAAAAAGAGACCACGGCCATCCAGGCGACGTTGACGGAGCGGAGGAAGGCCATGTGCCAGGCGACGGGGACGAAGTAGTACTGTAGGGCCATCGTGGCCGGCCAAACCTAGAATATGGGAGGTTAGAGAGAGAGGGTTAGAGATAAAGGGAGGGTTAGAGACGCAGACAGTTAGAGAGCAAGGGAGGGTTAGAGACGCAGACAGTTGGAGAGCAAGGGAGGGTTAGAGACGCAGACAACAGAGAGAGTCAGAGAGACCCACCTTCCAGCTGTTGGTGTACATTGGGACGAAGTCGTTTTTCACGCTTTGGACCACTTCCGGCGTGGAGAGGCCCTCAATGTAGCGGAGGACGGCGACGGTGAAAGCGATAAAAATCGGATTCACCAGGGACTAAATCAATTTTATTAGAAATTTAATTTTTTTTTTTGCAATAAAGTCTAACCATGTGGAGGAGGATCTTCTTTGGAGGCCGTAACTTCGGATGACCGCGAGTGACGAGTTTTTCGAGGAGAACGAACCAGGGAGGGAAGACGAAACCCTAAATTAACATTTACTCTGCGTCTCTAACCACCCATGTCTGGTTTCTCTGCGTCTCTAACCACCCATCTGTCCGGTTTCTCTGCGTCTCTAACCACCCCTTTGTCTGGTTTCTCTGCGTCTCTAACCTCCCATCTGTCTGGTTTCTCTGCGTCTCTAACCACCCATCTGTGTGGTTTCTCTGCGTCTCTAACCACCCCTTTGTCTGGTTTCTCTGCGTCTCTAACCTCCCATCTGTCTGGTTTCTCTGAGTCTCTAACCACCCACCTGTCTGGTTTCTCTGCGTCTCTAACCACCCATCTGTCCGGTTTCTCTGCGTCTCTAACCACCCATCTGTCTGGTTTCTCTGCGTCTCTAACCACCCATCTGTCTGGTTTCTCTGCGTCTCTAACCACCCATCTGTCTGGTTTCTCTGCGTCTCTAACCACCCCTTTGTCTGGTTTCTCTGCGTCTCTAACCACCCATCTGTCTGGTTTCTCTGCGTCTCTAACCACCCATCTGTCTGCTTTCTCTGCGTATCTAACCACCCATCTGTCTGGTTTCTCTGCGTATCTAACCACCCATCTGTCTGGTTTCTCTGCGTCTCTAACCACCCATCTGTCTGGTTTCTCTGCGTCTCTAACCACCCTTCTGTCTGGTTTCTCTGGCTCTCACTCACCCCAATGGCTCCTGTCACCAGAAACCTCCGTGTGCGTTTTCCGTCGAACTCGGCCCACCTCTTGCCCTCGATCACCTGGCACAGAGTGTCACCTCCACCGGCCATAAGTCCTAAAATTCCGATTTTCAAGGGTTTATCGAATTTTTTAATCACATTTTTCGATTTTTTTAAAATCATTTTCTAGGTAGAAAAAACTTATTTTATCGATTTTTAAACAAAAAACCTAGTTTTCTATTTAAAAAATTCAATAATTTGACCTACCTCCACTGACGATATTGCCCAAAAGCCACCATTTCTTGGAAACGACGGGCCTCGCTGTCATACACGGCCGCGATCTGGAAGGAAAGTGGTGGAAATGAGAAAAATGGGTAATTTTAATTGGAATAATTGTAAATTATCATAATTATTATGCAAATTTCGTATCACCCTGTCTTTAAAATCGATAATTTTATGCTAATTAGCTGGATTCTCACATATCAAATCGGTTCAAATACCAATCATATCGTTTTTATACATTAATTTATAAAAATTAATTTTTGAGAGCCGATTATTTGTATTATATTTATCAAAATAATTTGTAGTACTTCTACTCTCTAATATTTATCAAAATTGAGAGAAATGAAGCGCACCGGTCAGGATCGAACCCTGGTCGCTTGTTCCCCTTGCCGCGGCCGCTGATCTCGTACGGGTTTGAAATTCGCGGCGCTACCATGTCAGACAACCAGTTTTCTGTCTTTTCAGGCGGGAACATTGAAAATTCAAAAGTGAGTCATAGAAGGTCACTTTAATTTAATTTAATTTGGGAATTTAAAATATTATAAACAGAATAAATGTATTTTTAAGTGATTAAATGGTCAGGAAATGCTTCAAATTGGGGAAAAACCAACTGAAGGCGATAATTCAAGGGGCAGAATTACAAATGCCGTACAATTTTCAGATAAGAATCGGGGAAATGGACGGAAACCGAGGCAGATAAGAGCACTGTCGTCACATTTTGCAAATCCGGGTCCAGGCGGTCTTTGTCTGCCTTTTTTTTACAATATAAGGCCGCGTTTTACAACAAAAGTGCGCTTTTTCAAAACATAAGGCCGCTTTTTCTACAATATAAGGCCGCTTTTCACAACATAAGGCCGCTTTTTCACAACATAAGGCCGCCTTTTCACAACATAAGGCCGCTTTTTCACAACATTAGGCCGCTTTTTCACAACATAAGGCCGCTTTTTGACAACATAAAACCGCTTTTTACAACAGAAGTCGCTTTTGTTTAGAACAAAAGGCCGCTTTTTACAACCAAATGCCGCTTTTTACAACATAAGGCCGCTTTTTGACAACATAATTCAGTTATTTGGTTTCAAAAATCCCAAAACTTACCATTTTCAGTCTCATCGCGGAGAAAATTCCCCGTTTCTTGTCTAAAAAACTAATTTCCTTAGTTTATTCACCAAGAATCTTGGTTTTAAAAAAGAAACTGGTTAGACCAAAAAAAAAACAACAAAAAACACCAAAATTAGCGTAAATTCCCTGATTTATTACATTTGCATCTAATAGAACAATCATAAAACGTACTCGTAGTATTTTACAACGATTATTAACCACCTGCTATAAGATACACGGGGTAAAACGGTGATGAATGGTTGAATAAAAGGGATTTTTAATTGATAAAAAGGGATTTTTAATGGAATAAAAAAAGGGTGTAAAGCAAGGAAATGAGATTCTATAATGGAGATATGAGAGTGTCTGATGAAGACGAGATTTACATGGGCACCGAGGGAGGAGATCTTCCGGAAGGAGGAAGTGGAGGGCTACTTTTTCAGGAGGGACTGGAAGAAATTGCCGAAGATCTGGAATAGAGGGAATTAGTTATCTGTCTGCGTCTCTGCCTCTCTCTCTAACTGTCTGCATCTCTCTCTTTGTGTATGACTTTCTGCGTCTCTAACAACCTAGCCTCTAGTTCTCTGCGTCTATAACCATATTCTCATCTGACTGCCTGCGTCTCTAACCGCCTGGGAATCTCATTTTCTGCGTCTCTAACCACCTCGACCTATAAGTGGCGGCGTCTCTAAACCTTCCAACTGTCTGCGTCTCTAACAACCTAGCCGTCTGACTGTCTGCGTCTCTAACAACCTGGGCATCTAACGTCACTAGGATCTCTAACTGTATGTGTCTCTAACCGCCAAACCTTCCAACTGTCTGCGTCTCTAACCCTCCTTTGGTCTCTAACTGTCTGCGTCTCTAACCCTCCTTTGGTCTCTAACTGTCTGCGTCTCTAACCCTCCTTTGGTCTCTAACTGTCTGCGTCTCTAACCCTCCTTTGGTCTCTAACTGTCTGCGTCTCTAACCCTCCTTTGATCTCTAACTGTCTGCGTCTCTAACCCTCCTTTGGTCTCTAACTATCTGCGTTTCTAGCCACCTCGGAATCTAGCTGTCTGCGTCTCTTACCGCATAGTCCTGACTGTCTGCGTCTCTAACCGCCTATCCCTCTAGAGCTCTGCGTCTCTAACCACATGGGCCTATGCCTGCCTGCGTCTCTCTCTCCCTCTACCTTATCATTCATGAGCGAATCCACCAGTCCCGACTTCTTCTTCCCCTCCTCTGTGCCCAGTGACACCTCGTGCGCCAGATTCAGATACTTCACCGGGGATGAAGTGGCCACCACAGGCGACAGCTCCGGCTCCTCGGCTGGGGCCACTGAGGCCTCGGGCGGCTCATTTTCCTTCTCCGTATGCAAAACAACCGGTGGTTCCTTCTTCTTCTTCTTCATGAGCTGCGGGACGACGACAGGTTTCGGCGAGGGATCCGATGGCTTCTTCTCATCGACGGGAGGCGATTTTCGCTGAAAAATTAGAATAGAGACATTAATTGATTTTCTGCGTCTCTAACCACCCCTCTGTCTGGTTTCTCTGCGTCTCTAACCGTCTGTCCTTTTCTCTGCGTCTCTAACCGTCTGTCTCTTTCTCTGCGTCTCTAACCAGCTGTCTGGTTTCTCTGCGTCTCTAACCATCTGTCTGGTTTCTCTGCGTCACTAACCATCTGTCTGGTTTCTCTGCGTCTCTAACCCATCTATCTATTTCTCTGCGTATCTAACCTTCTGTCTCTTTCTCTGCGTCTCCAACTTACCGTATTCCTCAAAACCACCGTATTCGTGAGAGAATTGACGTGGTAATCCACGCAGACCTCGTCCTCCGTCCTCTCCGTCAACAGCTCCGCCACCAAAACCGTCGGCAGCACGCGCGCGTTCCGCCGCCGGAACCACCACTAAATACGCAATTTTATAGCTACCGTAACCCAAAAATCTCACCCCTCCCGACTTTTTCTCCGCCTTCTTCGGCTCTTCCTTCGCCTCTTCGATGGCCGTTCTCTCGTTGGCGGCCGCTTCGGCCCTTCTCTCCTCATTCTCCTGGAGCAACTGGGTGAAAATGTCGAACGGACTGTCGTAGATGCCTGAAATTATGGGGCAATATGCTAATGAGAAAGGCAGTGGCAATATGCTAATGAAATGGGGGCTTACCAATGACTCTGACGGAGGAGTCCGGTGGTTCCAGAATAGAAAGGGCTGCGTGGTAGGAAGAACTCTGAAAATGAAGCAATGCAAGAATTTTTAAGATTTTTATAAAATTTTACAACATAAGGCCGCTTTTTTTAACAATAAAAGTCCGCTTTTTACAAAATAAGGCCGCTTTTTCCAACATAAGGCCGCTTTTTACAACATAAGGCCGCTTTTTCCAACATAAGGCCGCTTTTTTTACAACATAAGGCCGCTTTTTTACAACAGAAGCCGCTTTTTCAACCATAAGGCTGCTTTTTAAAAGCATAAGGCCGCAGAAGACCGCTTTTTACAGCATAAAGCCGCCCTTTCCAACATAAGGCCGCTTGATTACAACAAAAGGCCGCTTTTCACCTTTTTAGCCTTCTTCTGCGCGGGAGCCTTGGCCTCCTCCTCCATCTCCTCCAATTCCAGCTCCCTGGCCACCTCCTCGGCCAGTCTCTTCGTCTCCTTCAATTTCGCCCTGGTTTCCTTCTTCTCCACGTCCTTGGCGATCTGCTCGGCGGCCGTGATCACCACGTGGTTGTACTCGTCCACCCAGTACCTGAAATCGATTTTTTTCTGAATTTAAAGGTCTATTTTAGCGATTTTCTACTATTTAAAGGTCAAAAAACGATAAAAAAAAAACGGGAGAAAAAAACTTTTCAAAAAACAAAAAAATTTGAATATTGCACACCTGCCCGCCATGTGGCTGTAGACGCATCGCTCCGTGGGACCTCCCATGTCGTTCGAAGAGGCCCCCAGCATGTGGCAGACGGCAGAGGGGGGAGGACGGGAGGGGAAGGCGAGGAGGTAGCGATTTTCCGGAAGAGAGAGGTCCTGGAGCGAAATGGAGGCGTGGCTTCTGAAATACACTGCGTCTCTAACCACCCATCTGTCTGGTTTCTCTGCGTCTCTAACCCGTCTGTCTGGTTTCTCTGCGTCTCTAACCATCAGCCTGGTTTCTCTGCGTCTCTAACCACCCCTCTGACTCGTTTCTCTGCGTCTCTAACCATCTCTCTCGTTTCTCTGCGTCTCTAACCACCCCTGTCTGGTTTCTCTGCGTCTCTAACCATCCGCCTGGTTCCTCTGCGTCTCTAACCACCCCTCTGTCTGCTTCTCTGCGTCTCTAACCAATCTGTCTGGTTTATCTGCGTCTCTAAGCACCCATCTGTCTGGTTTCTCACCTCTCCTCTTCCGTCTGCTCCCCGTCTACCTCCTCAAAACTGATCATATCCTCCACCGATTCCACCACTTTCGCCGCCTCATTTTGTCCCAGAAAATCTGAAAATTGATTTTTTAAAATTAAAATTAAAATTAATGAAAATCAATAAAACCCACCGTCTATTTCCAAACAAGCTTTGGAAATCTCCGGCGCCGTCGGTGGCAAATCGGCGAAAATCTGCTCCAACTCGCTGAGGTAGCTGTGGATTTTCGGGAGTTCCGGGACGGCGGAGGGCTGGGTATGGGAATGGAGGGAGACCAGTGGGTTGGGAAAATCTGAAAAAAAAATTATTTAAAATATTTAAAAAATTTAAAAATTATTTTTTTAAACAGGTCTTAAAATTTTTAAAACTTTCAAAAAAAAAATTTTTAATTTTAAAAAAATAAAATAAAAACAGCGGAAACTTACTTGATTGGCGCTCCAGAAGAGGCGACTCGCTGCGACTTTTAGGGGCTGCGGGAGAGCTCTGAAAAAAGATAAAATTGGGAATTTATTTAAAAATTTTAAAAAATTTGGTTGGTTCAACCGGAAGTGACCGTAATAACTGTCAGCAACGACCGGAAGCGGTGTGACCAAATTAAAGGTCTATCTCTTCAATTTAAAGGTCTCCCTAAAGAAATTAAAGGACTATCTCACCCTAGAAGACGCAGAATCCACGACAAACGTCTCCAGCACCCGCCATTTGTAGGCGAATCCTGGCAACTCTGCGCATGCGTTGTAAGCCACCCGCACTCCCACTTTGAGCTGCTCCTGAATTTTTGAATTATTATTTTTTTTTTAAATAATTAAATTTAAAAAATAATTAAAAACATTAAAAAAAGTTAAAATTAATTTTTTTTAATCATGTAAAAATATATAAATTAAAAAAATAATTTAAAAAACATATTTTTAAAAATTAATTTTTTTAAAATTATTAAATAAATATTTTTTTTAATATTTAAAAAAAATATAAATAAAAAAATACAAACCTTCATGTCCTTGGGTAGGACGACGATCGGGTAGAACATGGGGTCGTCGGGAAAATCGTCTGCTTGGAGAATCACATTTTGCGATGGAACCAGCTGGAAAACGAGGTTTTTTTTAAAAGATATACCCGCTTTTTGGCAACCAGAGGCCGCGTTTTTGGCAACGAAAGGCCGCTTTTTGGCAAAAGAAGGCCGCTTTTTGGCTGCTAAAGGCCGCTTTTTGGCAAAAGAAGGCCACTTTTTGCAAACAAAGGCCGCTTGACCTCCTTTTATGCAACCAAGGGCCGCTGTTTTTAGAACCAAAGGCCGCTTTTTGGCAACCAAAGGCCGCTGTTTGGCAAAAAAGGCCGCTCGACCTCCTTTTAGGCAACCAAGGGCCGCTTTTTGGCAACGAAAAGCCGCTTTTTTGAAACCAAAGGCCGCTTTTTGGGGAGAAATTACCTTGCTCACGGTGGCCACTCCGCCCTTCACTTCCGACACACTCTCGATGGAAATGAGGAAAATTTTGGGGTTGATGCGACCACCCAGAACGTCGCCCACCCAGCGGGGCGATTTTATCACCCTTCCCCTCACGGTGCGCCCGGGGTAGAGGAGGCCACGGTTGTCGGCTACCTGGAAATAGAGAGAATTAGTCTGCGTCTCTAACCATCTGTCTCTTTCTCTGTCTCTAACCACCCAGCTGCCTAGTTTCCGCTTTTTCTGGCGACCTAAGGCCGCTTCCGCTTTTTTGATAACCTCAGGCCGCCTTCCGCTTTTTTTATAACCTCAGGCCTCCTTCCGTTTTTCTGGCGACCTCAGACCGCCTTCCGCTTTTTTGTTAACCTCAAGCCGCTTTCTGTTTTTTCGGCAACCTAAGGCCGCCCTCCTTTATTTTTAAAAATTAAAAAAAATTAAAACACTTTAAAATTGTTTTTTTTTAAAATTTATTCAAAAATTTAATCTATTTTTTTAAATTTTTTTTAAAAATTTTTATTTAATTTAATGTTATTTTTTTAAATTTAATAATTTAAAAATTCAGGAGCAGCTCAAAGTGGGAGTGAGGGAGTAACCATAGGCCGCCTTCCACTTTTTATGGCGACCTAAGGCCATTTCCGCTTTTTCTGGCAACCTCAGACCGCTTTCCGCTTTTTTAGTAACCTCAGGCCGCTTTCCACTTTTTTCTGGTAATTGGGCTCCTTTCTCTGCGTGCCTAACCACTATCTGGCTCTCTCTGCTTCTCTAACTCTCGCTCTCTCTCCTCTGCGTCTCTAACCGGGTAATCTGGCACAGCTCCAACGACGGTCGTATTGAGGCAGTCGATGACCCACTTCTTGGAGAGCATCACCGGCGAGATGAGCACAAAATCGCCGCTCTGGAAAAACACACAATTGGGTTACTGTATTCCCTTCAGGACCATTAAACAGTCCTTTAAAATGAAAGTGGAACCTCGGCATCAAAATCCGGGCTCCGCCCCTTTTCAGCTCAATATTCAATCAAAAATTACCCCATTCATGGCGAACTTGGGCGTATGGGGGTCCTCGGAAAGGGAAAGCATGGAGATTGTCTCCACCTCGACTTCCGGCTCTGAAAATTGAAATTTACTATAAAAATTATATTTTTTTATAAATCAAAAAAAAGTTTTTTTTTAAATTTGAAATTTTAAAAAACTATGAAAATTTTAAAAAAAATAAATAAATAAATAACCTTTGGTGAGGACGGTAATGCTGGTGATGTGGACTAGCGAAGGGGTCTGCTCTCGAGGATCCAGCGGTTTGTAGGTGGCTTCGAATTCGATCTGAAATTAGAATTTATGCACTCTGCTTCTCTAATTATAGCTTTCCGTCTCTAACCACCCATCTGTCTTGTTTCGCTGCGTCTCTAACCACCCCTCTGTCTGGTTTCTCTGCGTCTCTAACCACCCATCCGTCTGGTTTCTCTGCATCTCTAACCACCCATCCGTCTGGTTTCTCTGCGTCTATAACCCATCTGTCTGGTTTCTCTGCGTCTCTAACCATCCATCTGTCTGGTTTCTCTGCGTCTCTAACCACCCATCTGTCTGGTTTATCTGCGTCTCTAACCTTTGATCCAGGCACAAGTCCCAGGCCCTGTTCCGACTGGACCGCCAACGCCACGGTGGTCCCTCCGATCACCGTCCGCCCGTCAAAGTAGAAATGAAGCAACGAAGATTTCAGGTTGCGCTCGCAGACGACTTCTCCCTTGGTGCCGTCCACCCACATCACCATCGCCACCGTTTTGTACTCTGAAATTAAAGAGAATTAGAGAAGCAGAGAAAACGAGTCAGAGACGCAGGCCGCTTTCCGCTTTTTCTGGCAACCTCAGGCCGCTTTCCGCTTTTCTGGCGACCTCAGGCCGCTTTCCGCTTTTTCTGGCGACCTCAGACCGCTTTCCGCTTTTTATGGCGACCTCAGGCAGCTTTCCGCTTTTTCTAGCGACCTCAGGCCGCTTTCCGCTTTTTCTGGCGACCTCAGGCCGCTTTCCGCTTTTTCTGGCGACCTCAGGCCGCTTTTCCGCTTTTTCCGGTGACCTCAGGTCGCTTTCTGTTATTTAAGGGGTATAATTTAATTTTCGTTTTAAAGGTCTAAATAGTGATTTTAAAAGACTAGCTCGTCAATTTAAAG
>JAJQXH010000042.1:290000-410000 GCA_022343465.1 Oscheius sp. G VE-2021
GGTTAGAGTCGCAGAAATGCGGAAGAAAAGGGTTAGAGATGCATAAAAGCAGAAGCAGAGGATTAGAGATGTAGAAAAGCAGAACCAGAGGATGAGAGACGCAGAAAATCAGAATCAGAGGGTTAGAGACGCAGAAAAGGAGAAGTAAAGGGTTAGAGACGCATAAAAGCAAAAACAGATGGTTAGAGACGCAGAAAAGCAGAAGCAGAGGGTTAAAAACGCAGAAAAGCAGATTAAAATGGTTAGAGACGCAGCTAAGCAGAGGGATACTGTTAGACGCGCTTAAGAACTTATTCTTCTTCGCTGTTTTCGCTTTTTCTTGAAATAGACGCACCAAGTAAAAATAGTGTTTTTGCTTTTGCATTACTTTACTGATGTCGAAAGTCATTGCCAAATCAATTGCAAATAAAAAACATAAAACATTGCGAAAATGTTTCAATTTGGAATTATCGATGACTAATCGACCTAACTAATGTTCACTTTTCCTTTTCTAACATGACTGTAGTGCCCTAGTAATCTTTGAAAAAATTTCATAAACCCCAGTCCAGAGTCCAAAACATTTACCCCTTGGATAAGCCAGCTCTCTGATCGCGCTGACTACACTCTCTTTAATCAAACTATAATTCGTAGCCTTTCCCCGACCGGGGATTATCAGAGGCGCTCATTTGCAAGTAGTCTGCGCCTGATATCGAGAGTGCGGCCTAATCACCAAGTTATTATCGCGTCGGTGCAGGCCACATGCTCCGGGAGATCACTGATCACGATTTGCACTGATGTCAACCTACTTTCGTAATTTTACTGCACTTCCCACCTACTCAATTTAATGAAAAAAGAAAGAAAGTTCCGCTTTTGAGTTGCACTTTCTGAGATAGTTGAATAAATACAGCACAGCAAATGCACCTTGTTATAATCTTATCGTGTTATGTCCTTATAAATGCACTTCCTGGCGGAATCGATCTGTGAAAACGGTTTAAAATCCAAAAACAACGCTATTTTAGGTTTATTTAGATGTTTTAATGTGTTTACTTTAAAAAATGAATGCATTTAGATTTTTAATGTGTTTACTTTGAAATAAGAAATGTTCAAAGACGTCCTTATTAAAATTTAAGTTTATCCTGTAGTTTCTTTAAATTTTAAATTTATCACCAATTAAATAACAAAAATTTTGTAGTTGCAAAATTCTTTATCTTGAAAACCTTAAGCAGCCGATAAAGACAAAAAACCGGCCTTACCCGATCCTTGAGCCAGCGACATTTTCATAATTGTTCACTTTTTTCACTGCATTTATTTTTATATTTGTTTTTATATTAACAAATTGAAATGTCAATAAATTTCAATTAAAGAAATTCGCATTTTGGAATTCACAACAATTTGGTCAAAACCACCTTACCTTGACATTTGGCTCATTGTAGATTAAAATCAAAAATTACCCGTTTAACTGGTAATTAAAAAACAATCTTTGAAAAAAAAATTGAAAAAGAATAAAATGTTTTTGCTTCATTTTTTTAAAAATATTTTCAGCTATGATCCTATTAATAAAAATGTTTTAAAGCATAAAAATCCTTGACGTTTACAACAATTTTTGACTAGTTTAATTTAAATTATTAAAGCTCAGTTTGTTTTAAAATTGTCATTTTAGCAAAAACAGTAAAATTTAATACCTTGTGTTTTAGGTACAGTCAATGTTTCGCTCACAAAATTTGCACTGATGTCAACCTACCTTAGTAATTTAACTGCACTTACCACAATTTCAATTTCTCATATTAATGAAAAAGAAAGAAAGTTCCGCTTCAGATTTTTACTTTGTGAGATCTTTGAATGGAAAAACAGCGAGTGCACCTGTAAAAATTAGCTTCTTATATGCACTTTCTGGAAAAATCGATCTGTGTAAACGGTTTATAATTTTTAAAAAAACGTTATTTTTCGCTTCTTTAGATTTCTAAAAGCGTTTCTTTAACAATATAAAATGTACAAATATGATCTCATTAAATTTGTCTTGTCGTTTCACCCCAATTAAAAATGGAATTTTTAGTTTTGAATGTTTCATTCCTGAAAACTTTGGTTGAGCAGCGGAAAAAGACGGAATACTTTTCCACAATTTTTCACTAGTTTCTTGTTGAATTTTTGAATTTATTTTTAAATTTGTTTTAATTAAACAAATTTAATTTTCAATGAATTTTAATTAAATAAATATGCATATTGGAACACAAAAAAATTTGGTCGAAACCATCTTGGCGTTTGAGGTAGTCTAGATTGAAATAAAAAATTTCTCGTTTCACTGGTAACCTATTTAAAAACTAGAACACGAAATTATTGTTAATCTCATTTTTTCATTTAAAAAAAATTTGTATCTTTAACTCCGAACATTCCAAAAACAATGACAAATTGTTTTTAGGCCAACTATTTTTTTGTTGAAAATCATTAAAAATATTCAAAAAACAAAAACTATTCCATTTCAACGGAAAATCCCATAAATGCATTTTGGCATAAACAATTTTGAAAAAAAAAATGAAAAAGTCAGATGTTTCACCAATTTCATAACACCTTTGTTTTTTTCTTTTAGTTACTTCCTGGAAACGGTGTAAACACAATTTTCTAGTAATCTTGTGGAAACATGGGAGTGATGGGTCAAAAACGTTTCACAAATTCAGCATTTCAATTCAAAATTCAGAAATTCAGAGTTTGCACCATCAAGCTAATGTTTTAACTGATTACATTTTTAAGCTCGGCGTGGGCGATCTAGCATCTGTATGGCCTTTGGAACGATTTTTGTCTTCAAACGCATTTCCGATTAACCCAGACATTTACTAGTTCTCTGCACTCCCCTCTTATCCCAAATCACGAAATATCTAATTCCCGCGATGTCTGCCCTTTGGCGATCTTTGAAATTCAGCGTGCACTCTTTCTTATCAATTCAAAGAATTCATTTCTATGAAAGTCTTGCAGGACTACGGTCTAATTCGCGGACAAATGTCGGCTGACGAGCTTCCATTCATGGAGTAAGTGTGCTCCAGCTCACTTAATGTCTTCCAGCGGCGATGATAAGCCATGTCTGATTTGTGGCGACCGGAGTGACGGAACTCACTTTGGAGCGGAGTCTTGCCGAGCCTGTGCAGCTTTCTTCAGAAGGACGATTGTTTCGGAGAAACAGTACTATTGTCAGGCGGACGACAATTGTATTGTGGATAAAAGTGAGTTTTTGAGAGACAGAGATAGAGAGAAATAGAAAGAGAATAGAGAGATAGATAGAGAAAGAGAGAGAGAGAGAGAGAGAGAGAGAGAAAGAGAGAGAGAGAAAGAGAGAGAGAAAAAGAGAGAAAGATAAAGACACAAAATGTTGTGTAAATTTGGCGAGTGATTCTTATGTAATGTTTTTTCGTCGACGCAAACATTTAAGGGAACCTTTTAAAGGGAAGAACCTTGTAAAATAGATTTTCCAAAGTCACTTAACAATTATTTTATTGAATAGATGTCGTTTCCACGATTCCGAAACATTCCCCTTTTATATGATTTGGACTGCAAAAGGGGCGCGTTTACACGGCCATTATACGCGTTTGCCGCACGAAAAACGGCTAGAGTGGGCGAGAGAGTGTGGGAAATGGGGAGACGGTTGGCGGCAATTCAAATGGTAATTTCCCCAAATTTGCAAGCGCTCCTAAATCGGTTTATCGATTCATGTTTATGCAAAATGGGTAAAAGAGGTATTTTTTCGGAATCCTGGGAATAAGATTGAGACTTTTATCACAAAATAATAAAAATTATTTTTAAGTGGTCCTTCCCCTTTAAAACATTTCCATAATGCGCATTTCTATTTATTCTGGAAAATAACTAGTTTTTTTTAAACAATTTAAGCAATCATTAATAAAAACTAAAACTAAAACAGTTTTTTAAGACTTGTAAAAAAGTAAAATTGACAAAATTGCGTGCAGCTGAAAATGCCATTTGGATACGCAAATGTGCGTGATAATCCGGTTGCAATAATGATGTTTTTGGTAGGACCTTAATTTGGCAAGGGCTGTGGACCTATTTTTAGATTAATGGACCGCAAAAAAACGCATAATTTTTTGGATTTTGGAATAAAAATCTTGATCTAATTTCCAGGATTCCGAAAAAGACATCTTTAACCCATTTTGGATTTAAAAAAAAACTGAATTAGGAGCGCTTTAAATTTTGGGGAAATCGCTGTTTGAATTGCCGCCAACTCTGCGTCTCCCCATTTCCCACACTCTCTCGCCCACTCTAGCCGTGTTTCCGTGCGGCAAACGCGTAAAACGGCCGTGTAAACGCGCCCCTTTTGCAGTCGAAATCATATAAAAAAGTTAGGTTTCAGAATCGTGGTAACGACATCTGTTCAATAAAACAATTAAAATAAAACAATTTTTTAAAATCAATTTTACGAGGTCCTTCCTCCTTTAAAAGTGCCTCACTTAAAAATTTATTATAGTTTGAAGTAAACTGTCAGGAACCTCTTTTTGACTTTTGTTACCTAAGGTCCTCATTCGTGTACGCTGCGGGACTACCCTTTCCGCGGCCGCCGATTTCGTACGGGTGTGAAAATCGCAGCGCTACCATGTCAGACAATCAGAGCTTTCTGCGTCTTTTTAAGCGGGAACATTGAAAATTAAAAGTGACGACCAAAAAGTCAATAAACCGATAAATTCTACGGACGCGTAAACACCGCGCACGTAGTTCGTTAAAACACCGGTTATCCACAGGTGCCTGTCGCATAAAAAGACCAAAAAATGGTATTACAAATATAAATTTCTTCAAAGGGAATTTAAACCCTAAACAGTTATATGGTTTCTTGAACAATTTTTCAGGCTCTTTAAAGTCTTAAATTCATATAGTTTTTGTAAAATAAAAAATTGAATTTAACACATTTTTAGATGCCCGATGCATGTGTCGCAGTTGTCGATTCCGAAAATGTTTCGCTGTGGGAATGCAACGAGATAGTGAGTTTAAAATTTTCTTTTTTTGTAAATTTATAATTTTTAGATCATTTTTATTTTACATTTTCTTTTCAGTGGTCCAAGGTCGCCGAGATCCAATAATCCCCAGAGTGAAACACGGAAGTGGTGAAAATGGGACTCCCACTCCAAGCACTTCTAAGGTAACTTAAATTAAAATTGAAACTGTTTTATTTTAAAGGGGAAGGACCGCGTAAAAATAATTTTTTTTGCTTTTGCGATAAAAGCCTAGATCTAATTCCCAGGAATCCGAAAAATACCTCTTTTACCCATTTTGGATCAAAATGAACCGATTTAGGAGCGCTTGAAATTTTGAGAAATTGCCATTTGAATTGCCGCCAACTCTGCGTCTCCCCATTTCCCACACTCTCTCGCCCACTCTCGTGTTTCCGTGCGGCAAACGCGTAAAACGGCCGTGTAAACGCGCCCCTTTTGCAGTCCAAATCATTTAATAGGGGTATGTTTCAGAATCGTGGAAACGACGTCTATTCAATAAAATAATTGTGAAGGACTTTAAAAACTCAGTTTTACGAGGTCCGCCCCTTTTAACAATTTTTTTTCAGAATGGTAATCATTGTAAAATGGAAGTAGATGAACCGTTTCTTCTTCAGAAGATTATGAGGAATTACAAGTTTGACTGCACTTTTTATTGAAAATAAAAAATTTTTAAAGGAAAATGTGTGACGAGAAGAAATCGATAGAATTGATGATGGATCCGTCGATTACTGTTAGGGCGAATCGTGAAGGACCATTGAAGGTGAGGTCACACGTGCGCACACGCTCACACATGCTTACACGCGCAGACACACACACCCACAAACACCACACATACACTCTTACATACATGCACACATGCACACATACACACATGCACACACTCACACATGCACACATGCACACCACGGGTTTAATTTTAATTTGCTCGTTTCAGGGATTCACAATGGGTCGATCATCTCAGTTATCGGCTTTCAACAAATCCCATACCCCAGCCCTGTGGGAATTTGCTGTTTCCACTTTTGAAGAATTTGAATCGTTGTCTAAGGAGGAACAGGTAAAGAAAATAAAGATGTTTTTCTTTTTAGCATGAAATTATAATTTTGTGAACTTTTCAATGCAACTAGTGTTAAAAAAAAATTAAATATGCGCAAAAATGAGTCTTTGCCAAATTACTCTACTGTTTCAATGCTCAGCATTTTAACAGTTTAACATTAAAATATTCAAAACTCTTTAACACAATTTGAGCGAATAAAAAACCATTTAAATTTATTAACCAATCATTTGAAGCCAACTTTTAGTCAATTGAATATTTGAGTTTTTTTTAAAATTTCGTTAGCTTTTAAAATTAAAAAAAAATTGTCAGTTTTTTGAAATTAAAAAAAAATTATTTTTAAAATTAAAATTTTTATTAAATTTCATTAAATTTCAATTTTGTGAATTTTTCAGCGTAATTGTTTTATGTTACTTTTAAATGTGCGAAGAAATGAGTCTTTGCCAAGTCACTCCACTGTTTCAAAGCACATCATTTTACCAGTTTAACATTAATATATTAAATACTCTTTAACACAATTTGGGAAAATTAAAAAAAAGTTATTTGCCAATCAGTTGAAGTTTAATAATTATTATCATATATTTGAACTTCGTCAGTTATTTATAAATAAAAATTAATTTTAAAAAATCGATTTTAGTTCACACTTTTCCCTTCCTTCATTGCTCTTCTTTGGGGAATGGACCACTGCTACCACACTTATAAACAGGTTCCAAAGGACATGTACAGCTACATGTAAGTAATTTACTTTTTATTGGTTTTTTATATTTTTGGCTTTAGCTATTGATTTATTTTATTATATTTTATGATTTTTTCAGATCAATCGTCTCTGAAACCACTTACTTCGATTTTAATCAATGTGAGGCCTGGCTTTCCGGTTTAAGTCCCCAAGCTGAAACTTTAAGAACTGATATAATTAAGTGAGTTTTTTTTAAATCTTTATAAAACCCCATTTTAAAAAAATTAAAATGTAATTCTGAACATTTAGAACAATCAAGTCTTCAAGAACAAAGGCAAAACTGAAGCAGTTGTATTTGATGGAGGAGATGAAATTAGAAGAGGAGGAATATGCTGCTCTGTTGGGCCTTATTCTATGGAACCAAAGTATTTTTATTATATTTTTGTTTATTAATTTTGATTTTCAGATTTTGAATCAATAAGTGAGGAAATGGATGCAGTTGTGAAGAAAATGAGGGCGAGGGTTTTCAAACAATTGGAGATATTTTACTTGTAGGTTTTCTTTCGAATTTTTCAAATCACAATTGCTTGATTTTTGCTTTTTTTTGCAGGATCACTTCAATGTTTCAACTCAAGACCAAATATTTTTCCAAAGGTTGAAATAAGGACAAAATGGCTTTTTTTGATTTTTAATTTAAAATAAAATTTTAAGAAAATATCTTTTGACTTTGATTTTTTAAAACCTTCTGATTTTAACAAAACAACCATTTTTTTAAAAATTAAAATTAATCTTTAAAACAGTTTCCCTAATTTTATTTTCCGAAGAAAGTTAAATTTAATAGGCTTGAGCTTAGAAAGTTTTTTTTAATCATAATTTTTGTTTTTGCATCATCACTCTAATGTTTTTCAACAAATTAAGGATAATGTTTATCAATGTTTATCAGAATCACGTTTTTTTGCTGTTGTAATATCACTCCAATGTTTCTACAAATAGGGAAAAAAGTTTTAGTCACAAATTTCATTCTAAATGTGTCACAGGTTTTTGATCACAATTGCTTGAATTTTGCCTTTTTGCAGGATCACTCTAATGTTTCAACAAATTAAGACTCATTTTTACCTCAATTTCATTTGATTAATTGTGTTTCTGAAAGATTTTCAGGGCATTTACTGCCAGTCCAAGACCAACTTTTTTTCTTCCAAAGGTTGAAATAACGCTAAAATGGCCTTTTTGATTTTTAATTTAAAATACAATTTTTTAAAAAATCTTTTGACGTTGATTTTTTTTAAACCTTTTGTTTTAACAAAACAACTATTTTTTCAATTAAAATTAATCCCTAAAACAAAAATAATTTTTTAGATCGAAGGGAATGAAGTCCTACGCTGAACGCCTTGGAGAGCTGATGGGTCTCCACGGTACAATTCTGGTAAATTCCTTTTTAGAAATGATTTAAATGTAAAAATTAAGGTTGACGCGATTCGTTTCCGTGAAGATATGGAAGTCTTCAATCTACTGCAGGCGGTTGAAAAAGATGACGTTTTCTTCGAATCGATGAGAAATAGTCAATGTTTTTGATAAAAAGTGGAATAAAGCAACTGAAATCTGAGACTTTTGGGTTAATATCGATTTTTGGTCCCGGGTTATTGCACGCGCATCCGGGTTACTGTAACTTTTTTTCAAAACTCATCTAACCAGTAACGGACCAAAAACCGAAATTAATTTCATTTTTTTATATTTAAAATTTTGACCATTTTGGTTCAATTTGGGCTAATCCGCACCTATTTTAAGGTTTAACTCAAATATTATACGATTTTCTTCAATTGGTAACACGAAAAAGTTGCTTAAAATAATTGTTTGTGTTGTTTTCTAATAAATTTCGGCCACTTTTTGCGGTAAAAACTAAATAAAATCGTATTTTTGATAAAAATGGGGTCAAAGATTTTTTGATAAAAATGGGGTCAAGGGTTTTCGTTTTTATATACTTTTTCGAAAGAAAATGTTACATAAAATACGATAAAATAGGTGCCGACTAGTCAAAATTGACGCAAATATGGGCAACATGTCGAAAAACAAAAAACATTTTTTAAAGGACGAGTCCTTTCGAAAAAGTACCATATGTTAGAAGTTTAGATGAGTTTTGACACAGTTACAGTAATCCGTGTGCGCGCGCAATAACCCAGGACCAAAAATCGATATTTTCACATTCGACTAAAATAACTTTATTAAATCCCTGTCGTATTCAGTCCTTGTGTGTGAGAGTCGTACTCGTACTGGAGGATCCCTTCTTCCTGATCTTCCTTTGAACAAGCGATGTGGCAAATTGAAGACAAGAGACGGTCAACGAAATTCCAACCATGAACCCGAGGAAAATGAACGGTGGCCATAAGTACCCAGATCGGATATCCACAGGATTCTGCCTTTTCCTGACGTGGGGAAATCCCATTCTCCTATGCATGTTCCTGCCAACTAGATTGCGTTTGGTTGAAAAGGTATAGCCGGACCAGCGAGAGGGAATAATTGTCTGGAAAAAAACCTGGTTATAAAAATTTAAAATTTTCTGGGGCCCCTTTAAGAAATTTCCGATTTCGTCTTGGTTTCAGCCGGCTGCTGACTCAGAATTTAAAAAGACCGTCAGACGCATTTTTCAACTTTATTTCAATTAAATATTCATGTTTTTATTATTTAGGTTTCAATATTCGATTTGGTCAAATAGGCGGATAAACTAGAAATTTTAAATTTTATCCTTGAAACAATTCTTTCCAACGGCCTCCAGCTAACGGGCCACAACTGCCGCCGCGCGCTGTTTACAAGAAAGTATGCGGCTATCGGCAAGTTGGCGCTGTGCCAACATTTTCGGTGCGGCAAACGGCAGCTCAATTTTCTAAAACTGAAAATCAACGAAAATTCAGTATTTTATGTTGTAAAAATGAAAACATCTTTAGTAATTGTCTTTAAAAAGTTTTGGACAATTACAAACACAATTATGATTTTGTCTGGGTTTCAGTCGGCTGCTGACTCAGAAATTAAAGGGACCGTCATGGACCTTTTCAAGTTTATTTTAATTAAAAATACATATTTTTATTATTTAGGTTTTAATATTCGATGTTGAGAATTTAGTCAATTTGGTTGTTGTTGAAAAATTGGCACTTTCAATTCAAATTTTGGGCATGATGGGGAACTCCGATTTTCCAGAAGATTTTAAATTATTTCTAGTTTTTGAATAAGCGGGCCGTTTCTTTACCAACTGAAAAATCAATGGTCGAAAAATGCAAAAAACCGATATTTTTGCACTTTTCCGCGGTTTTTGGTTCCAGTGAAACATGTTGTTTAAAAACTTAAAATTTGTTATTGGCAATGTTTGTCAGCGTTAGAAGAGCTATCGAATGCGTTTTTTCAAATTGAAATTTGGTTAAGTTTGAAGAAAGTTACAGTAACCCAGGGTCACCTACCGTAACCCGGGACCAAAAATCGATATTGACCCAAAAGTTTCAGAATGTCATATTTAGGTCATATAATGAGTTTTGACAACTTTTGGAAATATCAAAGACCATTTTTTTGAGACTACATACATAGGATACTGTAACATGTAAAAGGTCCCTGACGGTCCCCTTAAAAGCTTACTTTGGGGGGCATTTTGTCATAGTAGATCATATAGCTGGGGAACATTTTCTTGCAATGTTTGTTATGTTTCACATGGAATTCGCCTTGCTTTTGTTCGTAGACATATTGACTTCCGCTATGAAATTGAATATGAAGGAGGGTGTTACTGAGGAGAGACGTCATTGGCATAGCTATGAGGTCATTTACTTTGTCGTTGTTCTGTTGAGATTGGGGAACAAAGACAACACCGGAACTGAAAATTTTTGATTTGGGGAACAGTGAAAAAACTGACGTTATTGTGTTCCCTTCGCGGAAGTATTTAACTCGGCCAATAACTTTTTGATCAGGGGGAACGATAAGGGAATTTATGTCATTGTCTGGAAAAGAGTTGGCTACAGAGGAAGAGAGGCAGAGAAGCTTAATGTAAAAGAAGCAAAAATCAGAGAGGCGGGCAGAGGCAGAGAAGCAGAGAAACAGCGAGGCAAAGAAGCAGAGTGGTAGAAATGCAGAGAAGCAGAGAGGTATAGAATTAGAGAAGCATAGTTAGAGAGGCAGAGAGACAGAAAGGCAGAGGCAGAGAAGCAGAGGAAGAGAGGCAGAGAAGCAGAGACGCAGAGAGGCAGAGAGGGCAGAGAGGCAGAGGAAAAGAGACAGAGAGGTAGAGAAGGAGAGGCAGAGAGGCAGAATTCAAAGAGGCAGAGATGCAGAGACGCAGAGGAAGAGAGGAAGAATGGCAAAGAGGCAGAATGGCAAAGAGGCGGAGAGGCTGAAAGGTAGAGAAGCAGAGGCAGAGAGCCAGAGAAACAAAGAAGCAGAGAAAGAGAGGCAGAGAAGCAGAGTCAGAGAGGCAGAGAAGCAAAGAAGCAAAGAGGCAGAGTGCAAAAAAAAAACAAAAGAAGTAGAGAGGCAAGGATGCAGAGAAGCAGAATCAGAGAAACAAAGAAAAAGAGAGAAAGAGGCAGAGAGACAGAGGGGTAAAAAGGTAGAGAAGCAGAGAAGCAGATAAATAGAGGTAAAGGCAGAGACAGAAACAGAGAGGCAGAGAGGCAGAGGCAAAGAGACCGAGAGGCAGAGAAGCAGAGGAAGAGAGGTAGAGACGCATAGGAAGAGAAGCAGAGAGGCAGAGACCCAGAAAACTCACAGTTTCGGCTCAGATAAGCTCTCGGCGTGTCATCCTCATCTACGAAAACCTTCAATTCATAAACCCTAAATTTACTTTTTGATAATTTAACTAAAGTTTCCAAACCTATGAACGTTATGCGATTTTGCGACAACAAACACACGGTAATTGGAGTTGAAAAAATGTTCCACTTGGAAACCTGTAATTTCCTTGTTTAAAGGGGACGGTCCGCGTAAAAATTATTTTTTTAAACCAACTCTGGATCAAAATAAACCGCCTTTGGTGCGAATGGTTAAAATCTATTCAATGAAACATTTGTAAAAGAGGCTTTGAAAAACCAATTTTATGAGGTCTTTCCCCTTTAAATAAGATTCTCTCATTTACCATGGTCTACAGGGTTTGTGTACATCATCTCCCATCGGTCGTTGCTTGGAACTTTTACCCAAATTAGATCCTTGTCATCATCTACTGCAGATCTTCCTGTCATTGCATTTTGAAGGCGGATTTTGTTTCCAATGAAATCGAGAAGAAATATCATTTCCCGAGGGAGACCTTCCTGAAATTGAAGACTTGACTTTAACAATATTCAGGAGAAGACCCCTAAGTTAAAAAAAAGACCGTACAATTTATTTTTCAAGTTTCTTTACAATTGTTTCATGAACTAGATATAGTTTCCGGAATTCTGAAACATACCCCTTTTATACGATTTGAACTGCAAAAGGGGCGCGTTTACACGGCCGTTTTACGCGTTTGCCGCACGGAAACACGGCTAGAGTGGGCGAGAGAGTGTGGGAAATAGAGAGACCCAGAGATGGCGGCAATTCAAACTACAATTTCCCCAAAATTTCAAGCGCTCCAAAATCGGATAATTTTGATCCAAAATGGGTAAAAGATGTGTTTTTTTGGAATCCTGGGAATGATTTTTTTATAAGGATCAAAAAATCAGAAAAAAATATATTTACGTCTTCCCCTTTAAACATACCGTTTTTATTAACGCTATATACTTGTTGTCGCAACTTTTGTCCGACTTGTTGAAACTATGAACATGATGAGTCTTGTTGGGATTCATGATTTCGTGCATCCAGCCGTAGAATACGTGACAGTCAGGAGTCATACCGATCACTGAAATGCCTTATGTTTTAAGAGAGAGAGAGAGAAAGAGAGAGAAAGAGAGAGATACAAAGAGAGAGAGAGAGAGAGAGAGAGAGAGAGAGAGAGAGAGAGAGAGAGAGAGAGAGACTTACCCCTATGAAATCGCCCTTTTTCTTTTAACTTATCATAATCAAGAAGTTCTGGTCTGTGTATTTCTAGTGTAGTATTTAGACAGCATCGAAAGGTCTGGATAAAATTATAATACAAATTGAACACAATAAATAAAAATTACATCACAAGCCGAAGTTGAGGTGAACAAGGAGGATAGAAAGAGGAGAAGAAGTGGAAGAAACCGCATGCGAAGGGAGAGAGGTTAAAAATGAAATCAAATAGGCTATTCCAAAAAATGCTAATTGGAGCTTGATTTAAATTGATATAATTAGAATTGAAATTCAAATGGGACGGGGCATTTGTATTGGCTGACGAGGGAAGTGCATAAACTTGTCTTACGATTAATGTTTTTGTGAGCCCAAAAAATCGCATTTGGCGGCGGCGCCGATCCCCTACGTGTGAACGGCACAATGCATAATACTCTGTCACAGTCAAAATTGATCGGGCGCCATAAGGACGCGGTCTTAAAGGACCTCGTAAAATTGATTTTTTTAAAGTTTTTTTAAATCATAGTTTCATTGAGTAGACATCGTTTCCACGATTCCGAAACAGATCCCTTTTATATGATTTGGGCTGCAAAAGAGGCGCGTTTACACGGGCGTTTTACGCGTTTGCCGCACGTAAACACGGCCATTGTGGGCGAGAGACTGTGAGAAATGGAGAGACCCAGAGTTGGCGGCAATTCAAATGGTAATTTCCCCAAATTTCAAGCGCTCCTAAATGGATTCATTTTTATCCAAAATGGGTAAAAGAGGTATGTTTCGAAATCCTGTGAATAAGATTGAGACTGCTATCACAAAATCAGAAAAAAATATTTTTACGCGGTCCTTCCGCTTAAAGGAAAAGAATTGATGGCTTAGATTTGGCTGAAACTTGTGTATGGGGTCCCTAAGGTACCATGACTTCATCCTGAAACTTTTGTTTCGGGGTAATTTTTTAGTGCCAGGTTACGGTAGGTACACAATAGGGTACTGTAATTTTTTTAACTTCATTCAAAGTCTTATTATATATAAGCCCACCCATTGGAAATTTATTTTCCAGAATTACCGCAACAACGGTTTCTGGTCAGCTGAGCGAGATTTTTCCTAAAAACAACAGAAAATGGTAATGTTTCGAGGTTTTTAAAGATTTTCTCGAAAAAGTCAAACGACGGTAAACAGACCGCCTGGTAATTCGAAATTTAAGTCTTTTTAGCTTAATTGAAAAAAAAAACACAATCTTGATAAAACTTTGACTTTGAGAAAAAGAAGAAAATAAACATATTTATTACTGAGCTGCGGTTACTTCAGCCACATTAGTGGTTCCTTTCTTTTTGAAACATTTGATTACTGCTCTGCGTATACTTCCATTAATTAGAATATATAACAAAGGATTGGAATATGACTCAAAAGCGTGAAAAATGACAAAATTACGTTCCATTAATTCCCACACCTAAATATCATATGTTTTTTAAAATTTCTGTTTAAAATACCTCAGAGACAAAGGAAGGAAAATACAGAGATAGGAACGATGAAGAAATTCCGTAGAAAAAAAGTATCAAGAAATATGAAAATGTTTGGCCAAAAACAACGAATGTGAAGCGGACTTCAACAGGAGCTGTGGTATGTGAACTGTAACAACTGATTTAGGAACACACTCACACATTCACAAACACACTCACACTCACACGCACTCACACACCCACACCCACACACACTCACCGTTTTGCCGCTGCTGTAAACATTTCTCGAATAACAATTCCATCTGAAACAAGGCATATAGCCAAAAGTGTGCCAATTAAATAGAATAGAGCTTGAACAGAAACCTAAAAATTCCATTTTATAAAACGGTTTTAAAAACTACCCGTTGTAGTGAAAAATCGACAGCATCAATTATTTGACCGTCAATATTCATAAATGATTGGTGTTGGATGGATGAAGACGTGTAGTAACTAATAATAATGATGGGAGGCAACCAATGAACCAGTGACACTCTACCAAGAGAAGACTGACAGACTTTCTGAATTTAATTTGGGCCTTAAAAGGGGAAGGACCTCGTAAAATTGATTGTTCAAAGTCTCTTTACAATTATTTAATCGAATAGTTATCGTTTCCACGATTCTGAAACATCCCCCTTTTATATGATTTGGACTGCAAAAGGGGCGCGTTTACACGGCCGTTTTACGCGTTTGCCGCACGTAAATACGGCCAGAGTGGGCGAGAGAGTGGGGGAAATGGGGAGACGCAGAGTTGGCGGCAATTCAAACGACAATTTCCCCAAAATTCAAGCGCTTTTAAATCGATTCATTTTGATCCAAAATGTGTAAAAGAGGTATGTTTCGAATCATGGGAATGAAATCCAGGCTTTTACCGCAAAATCAGAAAAATTACTTTTACGCGGTACTTCCCCTTTAATGTTGAGAAAAAAGACCCACCTTAGTTAGCATACTTGAACCAAAACGAAAAACTAATAGTCTTTGAAGTGAAAAGAGTACATCACCATAACAACGGAGTGCAACGAAAAAGTATGTACTAGTTATACTGTAAAGAATTATGTCTAGTGATGGTGTGAGTGAGTGATGTGTGCGTATGTATGAGTGTAAGTGTGTCTGTGTGTATATGTGACTGTGTGTATATGTGTCTCTGTGTGTGTGTACATGTGTCTGCGTGAAAGAAACTGCTCAGGTTACCTCAAAGGTGCCAAGACGCTTCCAAACGTCTCGTAAAATGATAAACCAAATCCTAAGCCACGATTTACCGTAAGAAAAAAGTAAGCTATCATAGCAGAGTTATCAGCAATGCCCTAAACTTTGCTTTATTTCTTTTCAGCTTCTACCTTACCTGGGAAATGACAAGATTATAATATACCCCTAGAAATTCAGAGGTACCCCTGCGTTTCCTTGATTTCAAGATAACTGTTAGTATATATAAGTACAAAGGTAGACATAAGAAACTAATCGCAACGAAGGTTAAAAGCTGCCAGTGACATCTCCAGTAATGTTTCCTTCCTTCATCAAGACAAAAGGCAGATTCACTTTTAGATTCCATAGATTCACAGAAGAGAAATTGTTTGGAGCGGATTAGGCAGTGAGGACGAAAATTGCTCCACCGGAGATTGCTTATCCGGTCGATGGAACAAAGAGAGGATTAGTAATGCTTTGTGTTTACTGAGGATAAGAATTAAAGAAAGAGCACATAGATTAAAGAAAGAGTACATAGAAACAGAACGTTTAGTTGCTATGAGTATGCAGTCAGTTAATCGTCGGTTTTTGCAACAAATTTACCGTTAAAATATCAAACATTAAAAGATCACGTTCTCTCTCTCTTTCTCTCTCTCTCTCTCTCACACACACTCTCTCTCTTTCTCTCTCTCTCTCTCTCTCTCTCTCTCTCTTTCTCCCTCTCTCTCTCCCTTCTCTGTGTGTGTGTGTGTGTGTGTGTGTGTGTGCTCCTGAGTAGGCTTAGGCTTAGGCGTAGGCACACACACACACACACACACACACACACACACACACACACACACACACACACACACACACACACACACACACACACAGAGTTCCAATTGAATAAGATACAGCTTGTTCAGAAATCTAAAGAAAAATCCACTTTATAAATGGTGTTAAAAAGTAGCCGTTGTAGTGTAAAATCGAAGGCATCCACTAATTGACCACCAAAATTCACAAATGATTGGTATTGGAAGGATGAAAACGAGAAGGAACTAATAATAATGATTGGAGGCAACCAATGAACCAGTAACACTCTACCAAAAGAGGATTCAGAGACCTTCTGAACTCACATTGTGTCTTTACTGTTGAGAAAAAAACAACCTTATTGAGCATGCTGGAACCAAATCGAAAAACCATCAGTCTTTGAAGTGAGAGAACGAAAAATGAACGGAGTGCCACGAAAAAGTATGTACTAGTGATACTGTAAGTAACACTGCCTGATAAGTGATAGAGGTTTAAGATGACATTCAAAATTTTGTGCTTTGGACATTCAAAATTTTAGGTTTCCGATTTTGCTTAAAACGTGACAACTGTTGTATATAGTTCCAAAAAGTAGATTTATAGGCAATTAGGGACGTCTGGAACACTTACCTTAAGATCTTAGCTACCTTAACCAATAACACGTATTTCAGTTTAAAGGGAAAGAACCGCGTAAAAATTTTCTTTTGTCTGTGTTTGTGATAAAAATCTCGATCTTATTCCCAGGATTCCGAAAAATACCTCTTTAACCCATTTTGGATCAAAATGATTGGATTTAGGAGCGCTTGAAATTTGAGGAAATTACAATTTGAATTGCCGCCAACTCTGCGTCTCCCCATTTCCCACACTCTCTCGTCCACTCTGGCCGTGTTGACGTGCGGCAAACGCGTATAATGGCCGTGTAAACGCGCCCATTTTGCAGCCCAAATCATATAAAAGGATGTCTACTCAATGAAACTATAATAAAGATACTTTGAAAAATCAATTTTACGAGGTCCTCCCCCTTTAAAGGTTAAGGTAGCTAAGGTTTTAAGGTTAGTGATCCAGACGACCCAAATTGCCTATAAATCTACTATTTGTATGCCTCAAAGGTATCGGAATTGATTGTCTCAGACTCCCTCTCTTATTCAGTGAGTGATTGTTTTAGTGAGTGACTAAGGGAGTGAGGTAGTGAATGTGTGAATGAGAGAGTGAGTAAGTGAGTGAGTGAGTGAGCGCTTACATTACCTCAAAGGCGCCAAAACGCCCCTAAAGGTCTCGTAAAATGTTTTTCCGAACCCTAAGCCACGATTCACAGAAAGAAGAAAATAAGCTATCATTGCAGAGATATCGGCAACTCCCTAAACAGGTTGTTTATTTTATTGCAAACGTGCTCCTTACTTGCAAAATGACGAGGTTATAGTATAAACCCCGAAATTCAGATGTCGTTCTATTGTTTTTTGATTTGATGATCACTGTCAATAAAATACCGTACAGAGGAAGACATATTAAGCTAATTGCAATGAAAGTTAAAAGCTGCCAGTGACATGTCCAATAATGATTATAACCTTCATCAAGGCAAAAGACCGATACAGATTCCATCGAAGTAGAAAATGTTTGCAGGAATTTATGCCGTGAGAACGAAACGTGCCTCACCGGAGATTGCTTATCCGGTTGGGGGAACAAAGAAGGGATTACTAAAGATTTGTGTTTATTGAGGATTAGAGAAAGAGCTCGTAGAAATGAATTCTTGTAAACGAAATGCTTGGGCACTTCAAGCAATCGGCTTTTGATTCATTTTAATTATTTTTTGGTCATTTTGTCGATCCATGGGTGAGGGAAATTAGGAAACAGCACGTTGCGAATTTTAATCTCTTGTAATATCAGAAACAGTATTTCCCAAGTTTTTCTTGAAAAGTTTGATAATCTCCGATCGCAGACTTGTGTTGATGAAGAGGTAGAGCCAAGGGTTTATGTAGGATTCAAAAGCGTGAATAAGGTGAAAATTTCTTTCGACAACCTCAGAAATCTAAGGATTCCTTAAACTAACAGCTCCCAAAAACATACCTTGTTTAGAAGAGTACTTTCCGACCTTGATTGATAGGATGTGACAATTCCGTAGAAACATAGTATGGAGAGAAAAGAGGCTGTTTGGCCAAACACGATAAAGGTGAATTTTAGTTCAATGGGAGCGCGGGAATGCGTTCTGAAGTAAAATCGTATTTGGTTTAAAGGGGAAGGACCGCGTAAAAATAATTTTTCTAATTTTGTTATAAAAACCTAGACCTCATTCCCAGGAATCCGAAAAATACCTCTTTTACCCATTTTGGATCAAAATGAATCGATTTAGGAGCGCTTGAAATTTGGAAAATTTGAATTGCCGCCAACTCTGCGTATCCCCATTTCCCCCACTCTCTCGCCCACTCTGGCCGTATTTACGTGCGGCAAACGCGTAAAACGGCCGTGTAAACGCGCCCCATTTGCAGTCCAAATCATATAAAAGGGGTATGTTTCAGAATCGTGGAAATGGCATCTATTCAAAAAAATAATTGTTAAGAGACTTTTAAAAATCAATTTTACGAGATCCGTCCCCTTTAACCACCCACTCACTCACCTACTCTCTCTCTTTTTTCAATTCACTTACTGTTTCGCTGCGTCGCAAATCTGTCGAATGACGATAACATCAGAAATGAGGCACAACACAGAAAGTGTAGCAACGACATAGTAAACAGAAGAAAATGTGATCTAAAAGAATTCTGAAATCAAAAAAGGGCAACGTGCCATTTCTGCTGGGTAATCGAAAATATCGAATAACTGGTTCCCAATCTTTGTGAAATTATGATGTTCTTGAGAAATATAATTTAAAAATTCAAATAAAGCAAACGGGGGAAGCCAGTGGACAACAAAAACTGAAGAGAGTGAAGCTAGAGAAACTTTCTGGAAAAAAGTCTCCTTAAGTTTTGGCCCGTTTTAGCTGAGAGAATCAACTGCTTTATATATACCTTTGTGAGTTTGCTGGACCCAAAGCAAAAAACAAGTAACCGTTGAAGAGAGAAAAGTGCATCACCGTAACATCTCAACACGACAAAGTATGTACTTTTAACGCTGAAAGTAAATTTAGTGTTTCTGGATTTGATTTGGGATAAGATACCTTAAAGGCGCCAAGATGATTTCAAAAATAACATAAAACCCCTTTTTTTCCAATTTCAAATCCTCGTAAAACTGTTAGAAGCAAGTAAATAGACATAGCTGATACATCTGCTACACCCTAAAACCATTTTTTTGCTTTTTCATGTTTCGCCTCCACCGTCGTTAAAGGGGAATGACCTCGTAAAATTGATTTTTCAAAGTCTCTTTACAATTGTTTCTTTGAATCGATGCCATTTCCATGATTCTGAAACATACCCCTTTTATATGATTTTTGGACTGCAAAAGGGGCGCGTTTCCACGGCCGTTTTACGCGTTTGCCGCACGGAAACACGGCTAGAGTGGGCGAGAGAGTGGAAAAGGGGAGACGCAGAGCTGGCGGCAATTCAAATTATAATTTCCCCAAATTTCAAGCGCTGCCAAATCGGTTAATTTTGATCCAAAATAGGTAAAATACATATTTTTCGGAATCCTGGGAATGAGATATAGGCCTTAATTTTATCACAAAATCAGAAAAAAAACTATTTTCATGCGGTTTTTAAATTCACTTACTTGTGAAATGACTAAATTATAGAAAACAATATTGAATTCCGTGGCACCGCGTTTTTTCCTTGCTTTGAGTATTGCAAGCAATACAAGTAAATATAGGGGTAGAGAAATCACTGACATGACTATAAAGGCAAAAAGCTGCCAATGGCATCTCAAATAATTTTCCTTGCCTTCCCGTATGCAAAAAAGCGTTTCTGAATCCATTGATGAAAGAGTATTGAGATTGTTTGCAAGCAATTAGCCTGTGGGAATGTTACGTGATCATCAGGAAATTGCCTTTCTCAAAATAGCCTACATTTGAAGATACAACGAGAGGATTAAAGGGGAAGGACCGCGTAAATTTTTTTTTCTCTTTTTGTGATATAAGTCTAAGGTCTCATTCCCAGGATACCGAAAAATACCTCTTTGACCCATTTTGAATCAAAATAAACCGATTTAGGAGCGCTTGAAATTTGGGGAAATTTCCGTTTGAATTGCCGCCAACTCTGCGTCTCTCCATTTCCCGCACTCTCTCGCCCACTCTGGCCGTATTTCCGTGCGGCAAACGCGTAAAACGGCCGTGTAAACGCGCCCCTTTTGCAGTTTAAATTATAGAAAAGGGATATGTTTCAGAATCGTGGAAACTATATGTATTCAATGAAACTATAATAATTATATCTTGAAAAATCAATTTTACGAGGTCCTTCCCCTTTAATGTTCTTGATTCGCTTTGGATAATTTTGTTTGTAGGAAGAGCGTCTGCATCTCTAACCTCCGTGTCTGCGTCTCTGACACTATTCCTCTGCATGTCTAACCTCGTGAACCATGATTAATCTGCATATCTGCCCCTGTGTGTCTGGCACTCTAACCTTTCTGTCTGCGTCTCTATCATGTGAATCACTGACTCAATCAGTCTCTAACCTCTGTACCTGCGCCTCTGACACAATGAATCTACGTCACCCAAAAAAAAAGAAACACGTGGTCGCGCCTACCGAAATCAGTTTTGCTGACACGAGAAGGGTCAAAAGACCACTCTTTCGACACAGTACAAGACCTGTCAAACAACATTCCGGTCCGCGGTCAACCTATGTAGTTTGGCTACGTTCGGTGGTTTGTGAGCACAACGGTCAGAAACCACAGCCAGTGTGGTCACACTGTGGCCTTTGTTTCATTTTTTTTGGGTCGTATCAATATCGCGTCTCTAACTTTGTCACTGATCTCTAGCTATCTCTATCTCTGTCTCTTTCGCTTTTTTTCTCTTTCTCTTAAAGGGGAAGGACCGCGTAAAAATAATTTTTTTTCTGATTTTCTGATAAAAGCCTAGATCTCATTCCCAGGATTCCGAAAAATACCTCTTTTAACCATTTTACATAAAAATGAACCGATTTAGGAGCGCTTAAAATTTGGGGAAATTACCATTTGAATTGCCGCCAACTTTGCGTCTCCTCATTTCCCACACTCTCTCGCCCACTCTAGCCGTGTTTCCGTGCGGCAAACGCGTAAAACGGCCGTGTAAACGCGCCCCTTTTGCAGCCCAAATCATATAAAAGGGGCATGTTCCAGAATCGTGTAAACGATATCTATTCAATGAAACAATTGTAAAGAGTTTTTGAAATCGATTTTACGAGGTCCTTCCCCTTTAAAAAAATTCCGATAAAAAACTATTTATTCATTCACTGAGGTATAAAAATTCACAAAAAATATCAAAAACATTCATAGACATCGAGTATTTCTCACCATCTCATAGAAAAAGTTATTCTTCTTAAATGCATCCAGTAAATTGAAGAGTTCAATGTCTTCTCGGAATCGCAAGACGTCGACCTGAAATTCTTTTTTTAAAACTTAAAATTAAAAACTTACAAGAATTGTAGCATGCAGGTGCATTAGTTCTCCTAGCCTTTGGGCAATGGAAGGGTACGACCTTGATCTAAAAAATATACAAAAAAATATTATTTCTAAGAAAAAAACCTGTAAAAAACGTGCAACTGTTCAAAAATCTTTTCACGCATTGTTTTCTTGAGGCTGTCCAATTTATCATCTGGACTGTCGAAACCTAAAAAAATGCAAATCAATTTTATTTGAAAATTTGAAATTACTTGAATTCCAGAGCATCAGAGCCAATAGAGCGGCATATTCCTCTTCTTCAATTTGCATATCGCTCATTGTGTATAGAACCATTTGTCTTGGTTTGGTCATGCATTTGTTTATTTGTCTAAAAAAAGTATTTAAATGTTTTAAAGTTTTCTATTCAAGTTTGCTTTCAAATATAAACTGAGTAAAACCATATTATGTCAAAGACATGGGAAGGACCCTAGATTTAATGTTTCTATTTTCCTTTTAATTTTGATTTTACAATTTGGTTTGCCTAGAAAATTTCATGAAATGCCTTAGGCTACCGTCAGCTAATCATAATACTAATATACTCACGATAATAATAATCGTGAGTATTGAAAAAATAAGCGTAAAACAGTTGAAATACGATGAAACAATGGGATGATATGACAAAAACGGAATTAAACAGTGGAGTGATGTGACAAAAAAATTCCGTTTGCCAAACGCAAAAGTTCACGATGAAAAAGGGCCTATACTTTATTAATGTAAATTCATCGGCCTGTGAATGTTTAAAAACTAATTTTTCGTGTACTTCGCCCTGCGTTTACGCGGAAATGTTTACTGAATTTACTGGATAGATTTTAATTTTCATAACTGTATTTGTAAAAATCTCGTTTCTTTTTTGGCTTTGTCAAAATATCGTTCTAAACTAAAATAGCTCATTTATCAGGATTAAAAAAACTTATGTATAAAAAAATTGCTTTCGAAAACTTTGGTTTTCTTTTTAAAAGCGCTGAAACAATTTATTAAATTAAGTTTTTAGCAAATGGAATGTTTTTTTTGTTTTAAATGCAACTTTCATTGTGCCAATTTTACAGTTTTAAATTTTTGCTTTTTGCCACATCATTTCACTGTTTGAAGATTTTCTCAAAAGTCCTATAGTTTGCAGGTGCAGTCAAAACACATTTTAGTTTTCCGATTTTAGTGTTTTTCAATTTAAAAAATTCACTTACTTTGACAAATCGCCCCTCAACAACGGCGACGTACTATTTATGTCTCCAATAAATTCATCAGTTCGATTCACATCGTAATACATAGTTGCTGACAAAAGTATCCTGAAAATCACGTTTTTTAACAAATATGAAAACTTTGAAACTTACACATAAGGGTAAAGCTCTCTAGAAATTACCCTATATGTTTGGTAGTTGTTGTCCATTCCCCATAAGTGAACCATGAAACATTGAAAAAGTGACCACTGACAATACAAAATTATTAATATAAATTTTTTTTAAATCGATAAAATTACCTTGTCGTCGTGGTCTAGAACGACAAATTCGTCGAATGATTTGGAGAGAAAATCCCAAATTGCAGGCATGTGGGCCTTGTAATGGTCCGACATTTTGTTACAGCTACCGAGCGAATAACCCTGAAAATGGAAAAGTTTCAGAAAACAATTTTCAACCAAAACAATGTATCTAAAAAGCATTTTTGAGTAGTTTTTAATTAACAATTTTTAGAAAACTGATAAATCATTTGGATAATAAACAACATTTAGTTTATATTATTTTAAATTTATGTTTAAACAAATAAAAATGTGAATGATTAAAAAATACTGTTTAAAAATTATTTTTAAAAATAGCTGCGGAGTTCAAAAAAATTCAATTAAAAAAGTTTTATCTTAAAAAAACTAATTATAAAGTTGTTTTACTGGGATTGTATGGATGACCAAAACATATTAGATAATAAAACAACATTTATTTCTTTTTTCGGCCAAAATCCAAATTTAAAAAAAAAACATTTTAATGTTTTTTTCCATTTCTCTGCCAAACTCCATTTTCTTTATTTTTCGGCATATATACTTTTATTAAAATCTCACCGCTAGCGGACCATAAGTTTCTGCTCTGGCGGCCATTTCCTTGTCCAAATTGTGTTCAGTTTCTCTTCTGATGGCACAAAGATTTCTAAAAAGGATTGTTTTTGGTTTTCTTTTTAAAATTAGGTTACCTGTAGTTTTCAAATATTCTTCGAAGGAAAAGTGGTTCTTCATCTTCAAGTTTCACGTTTTGGTAGCAGTTTGTAAGCAAAGATGTAGGCGATGGGGTAAAATTCTAAAAACAAATCTTCTCTATCTTATCGTGTTTCTCTCTCTCTCACTCTCTCTCTTTCTCTCTTTCTCTCTCTCTCTCTCTCTCTCTTTATCTTACCTGTTTCTGAGGACTCTCCGAATTCCTAGTAGCACACAACGGTTCCGAATCCTTAGACTTCGGAATAATAGGATCCCTCTTTCCCTGAACCACTAAACCATCACTTTTACGTACTAAAATTAAACTTACTATCTTTCCTCATCCCAACAGTGAAACATTTCTCAAATCGGCATCTTCTACACATGCATCGTACAGCTGAAACATTTGAAGTTTTCAGAACTCTTTCAAACATACTTTTGTTAATTTCACATGTTCCTGGGCCATCGTGTCGACAGATGTATTGTTTTCTAGAAACTACTGATCTTCTGAAGAAGGCCGCACAAGCACGGCAGGATTCCACACCGAAGTGGGTTCCATCACTTCTGTCGGAGCAGACGAAGCAGGATTTTTCTCCACTGAAAAGATGGTTTGGGTTTGACACGCGTATACAAACACACACATATATGCACTTTAAAGGGGAAGGACCTCGTAAAATTGATTTTTAAAAGTCTCTTACAATTGTTTCATTGAATAGATGTCGTTTCTACGTTTCTGAAACATACCCCTTTTATATGATTTGGAATGCAAAAGGGGCGCGTTTACACGGCCGTTTTACGCGTTTGCCGCACGAATATACGGCTAGAGTGGGGGACAGAGTGTGGGAAATGGGGAGACGCAGAGTTGGGTACAATTCAAATGTAATTTCCCCAAATTTCAAGCGCTCGTAAATCGGTTCATTTTTAGGCAAAATGGGTAAAAGAGGTATTTTTCGGCATCCTTGGAATGACATCTAGGCTTTTATCACAAAATCAGAAATATTATTTTTAAGCTGTCCTTCCCCTTTAACACACGCACACACACGCGCACACATATGCACATATATACACACTAACACACTCATCCACTAACACCAACACAATTTCACACGCGTACACACATATACAAAAACACAAACACACACACATTCACACGCACACGCACACACTAACTCAGTCGTTGACTAAATCACTCACTCACACACTCACTCACTCACTCACACACTCACTCACTCACTCTCACACACGCAATTCTTACATCATTATCGGAAGATCTGAAGTTCCAGGCTCTTCCTCGCTGATCTCGAAAGACATTTGGATCACACTTTGTGTGCTCTGATCTGTGACGCCTGAGAGCAAACAAACACTATTCTTGTGTCCCTGAAACAATTGTTTTGCTTAAACATAGCTGGAAATTTTAAACTTTAATGAATCAAGAGAGAAAATGTACAAATTTCTTATCTGAATACCAGAAATAGTATATAGAATGAAAGTAAACTAGGCCTTCTGTAAGCACTACGCGTGGTTGTGATACAGTGGGTGCGCGATAAGAGCAAGGATGATTCTTTGATCCCGTGGGTACACATGGATGAATGGAGCAGACTAAGCAGAGGGAACAAATGGAGAATTGAGTGATTTAAGCTTACGATTAACATTTTTTTAAATTTTAAAGGTTAAGAAATGTGTGTGCAAAGCGTTAATCTGAAGGAATTATAAAAGTAAATTAGATGAAATTTGCAATTTGAGCATATATTTGTTAGTTTTCGAATTTATCAAGATTTTCAATTTTTTTTTAAAAGGGAAAACATTTTTTCTACTGAAGATACCTTTTTTCGGTTTCACTGGTTTGAATTAACTGAACCTTGTTAAATGAAACATTTTAAATTCAAATTGTGTTTTAGAAAATTTTGCGAAACGTCGAAACTGTAAATGGCAACTTTAAAAGTGTTATATAATCAATTGGTCAAAAATGCAATTTTGATTATGACGATTTAGGTAATTATGGGTTGTTTTATACATTAGCAAATTGTCCATCTTTTCAGAAAAGCGAAAAAGAATTTTTTTTTAAATCGGATCACTTTTATATTTCGTTGTTTAAAAAAAGTTTTACAGAATTAAATTTCACAATTACTTATTATGTGAGTATAAAAAAATCGAAAAAGAAAGTATAGTTGTAAAAATTAATTAAATTCAATTGGCTTTTGGGAAAATTGATTTTTTCCGTTTTATAAATGCTTTTGTGTCTTTTGAAATAACGTAATTAAAATGTTTTTTAAATTAAAATTTTGTTTCTCCTACTCTGAACATTAGCTATTAGCGTTTATATTATGAATAGTCGCAAAATTAATAATGCCATTTTTCATAGTTTGATATATATGTTTTTTTTAAATTCCAAAGAATCAAATTTTATACAAGCGGGACTGAAAATTTCAATTGCTCTCTGAACTCTCATGCTGACATTTCCGAAAGCCCAATGTTTGGCGGGTTTTTTCGGGTTTCGAAATGAATGGACATTTTCGTGCGCATGATTTTTGCGAATTCGAACTTTGCAGACCATTTGTGAGATTTTTATACAATCTTGATTTTTAAAAAAATAAAAAAGAGTGGTAACAATTAATTTAAGCAGTTTAGAAAAAAGTACATTTCTTAAATTTAATTGTTTAATCTTTAAGAAAATTTAAAGAACATTTTTCCGTTTTCTCGTAGGTGAAATTAAATTTTTTTAAATGGAAAAATTAATTGAAATTGCGAAACAAAAAAGAAAAATGAAAGGTTGTTCCAATTCGAATTCGTCGCGTTTAGGACTGGTTGTGGATGGTGTTGTCGGTTGACGTCGGTGTTATAAATCAAAAGATTAAAAGATTAATAATTTTTTAAAATGAAATCATAGATTTTCGGAAGAATTTTATTGATTTTCTAAAAGTTTGTGTTACAAAGTGAAAATGGGGAAACGTGCGGTCTGGGGCCTGATAAGCCCGGTCAAAACAGCGATTGGGCGCTGTGATTAATGTGGAACGATGGACTTTGATCTCAGTATTTAAATTGTTTTCTTTAACTTTGTAGTTTGAAAATGAAAACTTTAAGTTCAAAAATTGAAAAATAAGAAGGGCAAAATTTTGAAAAGAGCGCAAACAGCATGCTAGAATTGAGGCAAAAATTGCCGCGGAGAAAACAGATTAAACAGGTGGTGTTATTACAAGCTATAAAAAGAACTAAATATTAAATTGTTTAAATAATGAATGATAAAAAATGTTTTTTTGTAAATTTTGTTTAGCAAAGGCACATGAGTTTTAAATTTTCAAATACATTAAAAAAAAATTAAATTTTCTTTTATCCGACTACTGGAAAGGACTATACAATTTATCAAAGTAGACTGCTGAAATTAACAAGGTTAAAATAGTTGAGTGATGTGGCAATGCCCACGAAAAAGCAGATTTTGCCGAAAAAGCAGCAGCTGTGAAAAAGAAAATAAAGAAAGCCAATTAAAATGCAAAAGAAAAACTGACGAAAACGGGGGGAGCCCCGCACTTATAAAGAAACAGTACGTGCAAGATTGCGTTCTTTGTAATAGACTTGTTTTGAGTACACAATTAAATTACATCAGGCAACAGTGCACAATTTGCGGACTAGTTGTTTATTTCCGGTGGGAGAATTTGTTCTTTGTTTTTTGGGCAATTGTATAGTTCAATTTTAGTACATAGTTAGCTAAAAGTTTGCTTTGTTAAAAATGTTCATTTTCAAACTCCCTCAAATTAAAACATTTTCCCAAATCTAAATAGGTTTTTGAGATCAGAAAACTGTGTTCTTTCTGGTGAATGAAAACTAGAAAGATTGATTTCGAAAAAAATTGGTTGGAAATTGCATAAGGGGGTACCCTTATGTTTTTTACCCTCGGGACTTGGAAAGCCCATATATAGAAAACAACATTTCCCTAATTTAAAGAAGAAGGACCTCTTAAAAATAATTTTTCTAATTTTTCAATAAAAACCTAGATCTTAATCGCCGGATTCCAAAAAAAAACTCTTTTACCCATTTTGCATAAAAAATGAACCTATTTAGGAGCGCTTGAAATTTGAGGAAATTATCATTTGAATTGCCGCCAACTCTGCGTCTCCCCATTTCCCACAGTCTCTCGCCCACTCTGGCCGTGTTTACGTGCGGCAAACGCGTAAAACAACCGTGTAAACGCGCCCCTTTTGCAGTCCAAATCATATAAAAGGGGTATGTTTTAGAACCTTGGAAACGATATCTATTCGATGAAAGAATATAGAAGAAACTTTGAAAAATTAAGTTTATGAGGTCCTTTCCCTTTAAATAGGTTTTTGAGATCACAAAAACATGCTCTTTCTGGTGTTATCAAAAATCACATAAAGGGGTACCCTTTTGTTTCTTACCCTCTGAGGATTTTAGAGACCATAACTACCTCAAATTCAAAGATTTTCCCAATTCTATATAGGGCTTTGAGATCAGAAGAGAGAGAAAGAGAGAGAGAGAGAGAGAGAGAGAGAGAAAAAAGAGAAAACGAGAAAGACAGACAGACAGAGACAGACATTGTGAGAGATTTTTCACGCTGCAGACGACCGAAAGTCGGTCGCTGGGCACCTCCATCGGGACTGGTTTTCTACATACGTCGCTACAAGGAACAACAAATATTGGCGAGAATGACATTGCGCAGTTCGGAGGGTCCACGAGGTACACAAACGGCTACCAGGGTGCGAAAGAGCGCCACCCGGTTGGCGAGAACAGACGGAAAGTGGCTAGACTGGGGCTAGACAGCGAATGGTCAGCGGCGGTCATAGAAGGTGTGCCGTTTATCGCTGCGCCAGAACTATTGGAGGCGACCAGCAATCAATGGAACATCGGAGAACCTGGGAAAGGAGCGGATTGGTGGGTGATTTATAGTAGAAATGTACTGCCTGTTTTCGGGGAGTCTTTGTAGGCTACAAATGGGGAACTACGGGGAAACGATCAACAACCACCACGTGACGTTTTGCGTTTTTACCCTTTCTCTCTCACTTTCTCTCTCTCTCTCTCTCTCTCTCTCTCTATCTCTATCTCTCTTTCTCTCTCTCTCTCTCTCTCTCTCTCTCTCTCTTTCTCTCTCTCTCTCTCTCTCTCTCTCTCTCTCTGTCTCTCTGTCTCTACCTCTCTCTTTCCTTCTCTCTCTCTCTCTCTCTCTCTCTATCCCTATCTCTCTCTCTCTCGCTCTCGCTCTCTCTGTCTCTCTGTCTCTACCTCTCTCTTTCCTTCTCTCTCTCTCTCTCTCTATCCCTATCTCTCTCTCTCTCGCTCTCGCTCTCTCTCTCTCTCTCTCTCTCTCTCTCTCTCTCTCTTTCTCTCTCTCTCTCTCTCTCTCTCTCTCTCTCTCTCTCTCTCTCTCTCTCTCTCTCTCTCTCTCTCTCTCTCTCTCTCTCTCTCTCTCTCTCTCTCTCTCTCTCTCTCTCTCTCCCTCTCTCTCTCTCTCTCTCTCTCTCTCTCTCTCTCTCTTTCTCTATCTTTCTCACTCTCTCTCACTCTCTCTTTCTCTCTCTCTCTTTCTCTCTCCCTGTTTCTCTTTCTTCACCACAAATGTACTAAACTATTTTATTAACAAGCCACATCTTCCAAAGCTGTTGATATTCCACAAATAACTACCACTTAACAATTTTCACAGCCGGGTGATCGTTACGAATCATCCACTTTCTGATTTCGTTAAAGATCCACATCGAGATTCCAACTCCTTGGGGAACAAGGAACGCCTTCCATGGAGGGGGTTCAGAACCGAAGACGAATTTGACTCCAGGGGTGAAGGTGAAGAAGAAGATCAGAAGGACATCGATGATTACTGCGAAGACAGCGACCTGAGGTAATTAGATTAAAGGGGAAGAACCGCTTAAGTTTTTTTTTCTGATTTTGCGAACAAAGCCTAGATCTCATTACAAGGATTTCGAAAAATACCTCAATTACCCATTTTGCATTAAAATGACCCGATTTAGGAGCGCTTGAAATTTTGGGGAAATTGCGGTTAGAATTGCCGCCAACTCTGCGTCTCCCCATTTTACACACTCTCTCGCCCACTCTAGCCGTGTTTCCGTGCGGCAAACGCGTAAAACGGCCGTGTAAACGCGCCCCTATTGCAGTCCAAATCATATAAAAGGGGTATGTTTTGGAATCGTGAAAACGATATCTATTCAATGACACTATAATAAATATATTTTGAAAATCAATTTTACAAAGTCATTCCTCTTTAAGGAAGTCAAATTATAAAGGCAGTCGAACTTACAATGTTGTTTACTCCATGGGTGAAGAGAGAAACACGTCGGGTCAGACACATCCACAGATGCCAGGCCTAAAATTTTAAGTGTTTTTTTAGAACTTATAGCATTTAGAACCTGAGACATAACAACAGTGATATGGAAGGCAGCAGCGGCTTGAGCTGCCATGTAGACCTGAGTCTCCTCATCCAGGATTGTTCCATCCGACATTGTGTAGTTTTCAGCTCCAGGTTTGAAGTACTCCATTGAGGTGAAGGCGAGTTCAGTTGGGGAAATTCCGTTGTGCCTAAGTATTTTTTTATTAATAACAAGCGGCGTCGCCGATTTTGTACGGGTGAAAGCCGCTTCGTTGTGTCCCCAGCAGACCACCAGAGTCGTAACACTGGAGGTAGAGACGCAGGGGCAACATTTTTTAGTTTTTGCGTGAACAAGGGAAAGAACATAAGAACCCATCTAACTGTCTGCGTCTCTAACCCTCCTTTGGTCTCTAACTGTCTGTGTCTCTAACCTTTCATTGGTCTCTAACTGTCTGCGTCTCTAACCCTCCTAAGTCTTTAAGTGTCTACGTCTATAACCCGCCTTTGGTCTCTAACTGTCTGCGTTTCTAACCCTTTTTTGGTCACTAACTGTCTGCGTTTCTAACCCTTTTTTGGTCACTAACTGTCTGCGTCTCTAACCCCCTCCTTTGGTCTCTAACTGTCTTCGTCTCTAACCCTCTTTTGGTATCTGCTCTTCTCTCTCTCTCTTTCTCTCTCCCTCTTTCTCTTTCTTTCTTCCTCTCTCTCTCTCCCTCTCTCTCTTTCTTTGATCAGACACAACTTACCACCAAGTGTAGAGGTAAGCGATGATTCCTCCAATGTTGATGAACATCGACATGAACATGTAGGAATACATCAGAAGACCTTTGGTGACCAGATGAGTTGTAATTTTTCTTGGTGGCTGTTGCATTATGTCTTCTTCTGGTCCTTCATAAGCCAGGGATACGGCAGGTGGGATGTCAGTGATCAAGTCAATTGAGAGGATCTGAGAGACATTAATGTTCACACAAACACACGCGCACACGCACACGCACACGCACACGCACACGCACACACACCAACCTGAACTGGAGTCAATCCAAGGGGGAATCCAAAGAAAAAGTTCATCATAATTGGAACAAGCTCAGGCCACATGTGGGTCATCGTGTAGGCAATTGTTTTCCTGAAAAACAATTTTTTATTGGTTTAATTTTAATGAAAGTGTTACGTTTGGGGAATATAAGCTTTTTTTACTAAACGCAAAAAGTTGCCCTTCACGGGGATGCGAACCCTGGTACAAAAGTGTGAGACCGGATTTTTGCCACTGAGCCATAAGTGAAATTTAGAAAAAGTGGGCATGTTGTATGTCAATCGATTCGAATTTTAATAAAGATTCCGATTTTCGTGTTCAGATTACCTCAAATTGTCAAAAAGAAGACGTCCTTCCAGAATTCCAGCAACAATTGATGAAAAGTTGTCGTCAAGGAGGATTACATCTGCTGCTTGCTTGGCTACGTCACTTCCTAAAAAAGAAAACGTTCCAAAGTTATCCTGTTGTAATTTTACCTGCAATTCCCATGGCTACTCCAACATCAGCCTTCTTCAAAGCGGGTGAATCGTTGACTCCATCTCCAGTTACAGTAACCACTTCTCCTCTCTTCTGGCATTCTGTGACAATCATTAGCTTGTGTTCGGGGGTGGTCCTGAAAATCGATATTATCTGAAAATCGATATTACATTGTCATGAATTTGGACCATGTCTTTGATTTAGCTCTACAGTATATAAGCTTTCTATGACCTATTGACCTCATTCTGAAAATTTCAGCTCAATATCGTTTTTTTTGTCCGGGTTACGGTAATTTAAAAAATTTGAACTTCAATTTTTCAACATTTTTGTAATTTCAAAGTCATAAACATTATCATACGCAGAATTTAATGGAAAGAACGACCGTTACATTTAAAAATCATCTGTTGCACACACAAATCAGCTACCTTGAAAACCCTCCAAAAATTGTTTTTTGAGGTTTTGGAGCTTTCACCATACAAAGTGTAAAAAAGTAACAAATTCTGCGTCGAAGTAGACCTTCAAATAAAAACTCGAAGGTGACTTTTTTAAAAATCCATTTGAAAGTGAAAAACTGGTAAAAAATGCCCATAACGCGATTTTTTGTTGCAATTTTTGCTTCGTCATTTCAATATTTCAGCCAAAAAGGGGTCAAATTTTTCCATATTTTTACAAAAGTCACGGCCATTTTTCCCATTGAATTCTGCGTATGACAATGTATATGACTTTGAAATCGCAAATTTTTTGAAAATTTTGAGTTTCAATCGATATTTTCTGACAATTTCAGAATAACGTTTTTAGGTCATAGGAAGCTTATAAACCACTGTAGATCGAAAGAGTGGTCCTAAAAATCGATATGATGACGTCAATAAAGTGACAAGGACCACCGAAAAATAATTTGTTTGATTTTGTGATAAATTCTGATAGATCTCATTCCCAGGATTCCCAAAAATACCTCGTTAACCCATTTTGGATAAAAATTAACCGATTTAGGGGCGCGTGAAATTTGGGAAAATTGCCGTTTGAATTACCGCCAACCCCGCGTCTCTCCATTTCCCAAACTCTCGTGCGGCAAACGCGTAAAATGGCCGTGTAAACGCGCCCCTTTTGCAGTCCAAATCGTATAAAATGAATATATTTCAGTCGCGTGGAAACGACACCTATTCAATGAAAAACAATTGTAAAGAAACTTTGAAAAATTAATTTTACGAGGTCCTTCCCCTTTAAAAAAAAGATAATTACTATATCGTACCATACCTTGCAAAAACCAAGCAACGATGTTGTAACAGGGCGTCCCACTGTTTCGCTGTTAAAGCAGGCAATTCCGGTCCTGTGATCACAGCCCAGTCATTTTCACTCGTCGTTTTGATTTCCACATTTTGCTTTCCGGTGACCATTTTGCTCTCCGCGTCGATCATTCCAATTTGTTTGGCGATGGCGGTGGCGGTGGATTTGTGGTCTCCAGTGACCATGTAGACCTTGATTCCGGCTTCTTTGCAAGCAGCGATTGCAGAAGCTGTGGTTTCTCTGAAAGAAATTAGAAATTTTCTGAAACATTGGATTTGCGTGGTAAATGTTTTTGTTATGGGCTATAAGGACAGCGAAAATTTTACCTAGGTGGGTCCATAATGGCCGACATTCCCAAGAAGTTCCAGTCGTCCATGGGAACATTTCCATCCTCCTTCTGGCTGAAGACTGTGCTCGCTGGAGCGCGGAATTTCTTGCAAGCCATTCCGATGACGCGGCAGCCCTCATCTCCAAAGTTATCGTAGGCTTCCTAAATTAATGTGTTGTAAGAGAAATTTAATTTTAAAATGTATTGTAATTTTCAAACCGAGTTTTCAAACCAATTTAATTTTAAACTGTATTGTGATTTTCAAATCTTAGATATTTTTTTCAATTACAGTACCCTACTCACTTCTTTCTAAACTTTTAAAATAAAGCAAATTTTTAAATTTGGCTAACCTTAAAATGCTAACCGTCACACAATCGAACTAAAACATGTGAAACACTAGCCTTTTTTTAGATTATTCGTTTTGGCTAATTACTACAATGTTTCAGTTTTTTTTTCCAAATTACATTGACCAAATGTAATTTGAAGAAACTTCTTATGCAAAATAATTGTTGAATATTGCGAAAGCACATTTTTTTCTAATTTTAGGGACAAGACAATTTTACAAATGATTTGAATCACTGGTGTGAAAAAAAATCGAGAGAACCAATTTTTTGCGCAAATAGCATTGTTTTTATTTCGTTACAACGAATATTTAAGAATTAAATAAAAATGTTGTAAAGTTTGGAAAATATTTAACAATACAGTGGAATGATTCAACAACAAAAAATCAAAATTTAATAAAAAAAAATTTACATTTATTTTCTTATCCAAACAGGTTTCATAGAAATTTTAAAAAAAATCAGTTTTTTTAGTGTTTTTATAAAATTGTAACGATTGTTTTAAACGAAATGTGTTAAATTTTAGCATACCTGGAAATCCTGCATTCTCTGTTCGTTGACTTCCACATTTTCCCTGTCTCTCGCAATAGTCGTGCATTTTTCGATGATAACTTCTGGAGCTCCTTTGATCATTAGAGTAAATTCCACTTCATCTGACTAAAATGTTTCCCTTTTCAATGTTTCGAAAATTTCAACTTCGTGATCCTTGGCGGTATCCTTATCATCATGACGACTTGACTTCTTTCTAACAATCATCAAATGCCATTTTCTGACGGAATTGAAGGGGATTTCAAAAACGACCTTAATAATTAAATCTTTAGGACTTTAGTGTTAGGTACCTTAAAGCTCTTACGGATGTCTTCAACTGGGACCATTCCGGCTGCATAACGGAGAAGTGCTACTTCAGAAGGAGTTCCCAAGATTGACAGCTCTTTGGCGGGAGGGAGGCGGTTTACAGTCATGTCCAATTCGGAGTCTCTTAAAATGGTTTTGTCTTTTTTTAAAAAAATCTAATTGCATCTTTTTTGACTGAAGAATGTAAATTTACTTTCAAAATTTTACAATCATTTTTAAAATTTTTACCACTGAATGTGGCATTTTCATCTTGAAAAACTGCAAAAAAAAAAACTTCAAAATAAAAACAGTTTTTTTTGTAATTTGTTGAAACTGTCAGGATTCCAATGTCAAAAAAATTGTACATTGTAACTTGATATAAAACTGGATGTTTTTTTTAGAAAATTGGAAAAGATTTAAAAAAACACCTATTTTTATTACTATTTGAGTTTTAACTTTTCTTTATGTTTCAGCTTGGTTCCATTAAACTGTAACGATATGTTTGACAATGCATTTAATGCACAATACTTTTGGAAAAAAATAAATTAAAGAATTTTTGCGTTTTTTGAGTTTCCAAATATCAAGTATATTATGAATACAAAAAACTAAAATGAAAAAAAATTCTTTTAAATTTGTTAGTTGTTTCTAAAAAATAAATTTTTAGCAAATTTAAACTAACAAATTAAAAAGAAAAAAGTTTTTTTCAACTAATTGTTTTGTACTCATAAAACGGAAAATTTAAACGATAATACGTTAGTTTTAAAATCTTACATTCAAAAACTAAAAATCATTTATACAACTTTAATTAATGAAATCTTTTATTGCTAAACTTTTATTGCTAAAAACATTTGAAAACAATAATTAAAAAAAAATTACGTTTTCTTAATGTTTCAGCCAGATTACATTATATTTAACCGGTTTGTTTATCAATCTACCAACAAACCAATTCATAAACTTTAAAAAAATTGATTTTTTTTTAGTTTTTAGGCGCTTAATTTTTTTAAAATAAAAATAAATTTATCGGAATTTAGCATACAAATTATTATAATGATAACTATAAAATCATTAAAAAATGTAGACCAAATTTTCAAAACTCACTCTCTGAACATTTTCTTCTTTTCACATTGTTCCAGCCTCGCCTTATTGCAAATGCAGATCACATTGAGGATGTCACTGAGCGGCTGTTCATACCATTCCGTTGCATTCTTCACATCCTGTCTTCTTTTCCGGGTGGTCCTTCCCTGATTTTCAGGCCTTGCTGGAAAAAGTTTGTTTTCTTGGAAGTTGAAAATGTCAAATCAAATATGGAGTTTTTAACCGAGGTGAATTCAGTAACCAGGAAAACAGGCATTGGAAAAGGGACCCCTGCTGATTTCAATATATGTTTTGTTAAAGTTCAGTTATTTGGATACGGTAGATTTAGTCAACAACAGAGAAACTTTGGAACATTCTTGCAGTGATACTCCCAATGTTTTTGAAAGTCAAACCCGTACCAATGCAGTTCCAATTAAATTTACAAATGTTACAAGAACACTCTGATGGAATGTGCGCTACATTTAGCTGCATTGTATTGAAAGTTTCAATGTAAAATGTGGAATGTTAAATGCAACATTGAAACAGTGGAATGATGTGCCAAGAAGTGGAAAATTTTTGGGAAAATTAGCAGTATCTAGAGACCACCTAGAGGTAATTGTTCCCTACTAGGTATTGAAAGTTTTAATGATAAATGCGGAATCTTAAATGCAACATTGTACATTGAAACAGTGGAATGATGTACCAAAAAGTGGCGAAAATCCTCAAATTTTAGAAGTACCCACCACTGAGGTACATGTTGTTGTACCAAATGTCTGTCACAGTCATGCAGTTTTTGGTAAGGGTTCCCGTCTTATCCGAAGCGATAAGGGTAGTAGCTCCAATTGAGTCGATCTTCTCCAATTTCTTTAAGAAGACATTCTTGGCAGCCATGCGACGAGCGATGATTGTCAGCTCAGTGGTTACGGTTGCGGGGAGACCTAGTATTTCAATTTATTAGTTTTGGATCTTTTTGAGGATTCACCCTGAGGCACGTTGGCAATGACTACCATGAGGAAGCCGGTGACAAAGAGGCGGACGATGTCATGGCCGTGGGTGATGATGAGACCGGCTCCGAGAAGGGCTGTAGCCATGGTCAAAGCCATGACTGTGATGAAGCGGACGAAGCGTTCGATTTCCAGCTGAAACATATCAGTGATTATAGAAAAATAGATTAGTGAAGACCTCAAATCGGCATCGGACCTCCTTTTGACCAGTTGTGAGGACGGCAATTTGGCCGATCACCTCAAAGTAACTATTTGGGAAAGGAAAAATTATAGAAACGGTCATCACAAAAGAGAAAGAAAGAAAGAGAGAGAAAGATAGAGAAAGAAAAGAGAGAGAGAAAGAGAAAGAAAAAAAAGCAAAAAAGAGAGATATAGAGATATAGAAAAAAGATACATAAAAACAAGAAGAAATAGAAAAAAGAGAGAGGTAGAGAGAAATAGAGAAAGATGCAGAAAAATAAAGAATGGGATAGAAAGAGAGCGCGCGAAAGTGCGAGAGAGAGGGAAAAATACATAAATAGGAGAACAGATAAAAAAGAGTGAAATGGAAAGAGAAACAAAGAGAGAAAAAGAAACAATCAAAAAAAGTTAGATGGAGATAGAGATATCAAGAGAGAGAGAGAGAGAGAGAGAGAGAGAGAGAGAGAGAGAGAGAGAGAGAGAGAGAGAGAGAGAGAGAGAGAGAGAGAGAGAGGAAAGAGAAAGGTAGAGAAAGAGAAGGAGAGAATTGCCGAAATTACCGTTCTTGGTCCCGTACGGATCACAATACCGTATCCCTCCCCATCGACACAAAAGGATCCATTGAAGGCGATGTTGTAAGCTTCGAAGATAGAAGACCCAGGCTTGGCAACATTATCGTGGTACTCCAAAGGCTCAGATTCTCCAGTGAGAGAAGATGTTTCCAGGTAGAAGTTGGTGCACGCCTGAAACGAATATTCTTACATAGCTCTGGAAAAAAGAAAGGTTTTTAACTTACAATGACTCTCACATCAGCTGGAACTTTGCTTCCATTTCTCACAACTACAATATCTCCGACAACAAGTTCTTCTGGGTTTATGACTTCTTCCTTCCCATTGCGGATCACATTACAGGAGGTGGGCATTAGGGAGCCAAATGCACGAACAACCTATAATTGTAGTTATATGGGTTACGGTAACCGAGTACTTCAATTCCTTTCTTCTCTTCGTAGAAAGACATCATGCACATCATGACGACCATGAATACAATGAAGAGACCGACCCAGAGATTGATGGGTTGCCTAAAAAAGGAAAAAAAACATTCCTCTTTTTGGTCACTTTCTGTCTCTGTTTCTGTCTCTCTCTCTCTCTCTCTCTGTCTCTATGTTTCTGTCTCTCTCTCTATGTTTCTCTCTCTGTTTCTCTATCTATGTTTATCTAACTTTTTATCTATTGCATACGCACGCACTTACGTTCGATCGTACGCGTAGGACACAAAACACAAAGCTGAGGCACCAAACATGAGAAACCAGAGGAGGTTATTGAACTGTCTTAGGAACAGCATCCAGTTGCTAATGACCTTCGGAGGTTCCAAGGCATTTCTTCCGTCAGTCTGAAAGTAGCCTCTGCAATTTAGGTGTTTCAAATTACTTACCAGAAGCTTCTGCTCAGCTACGGCAGGGCTCAATCCAGCGGACTTCTTTGGCTCATGTTGATCAATGTGGGACAGATTGAAGCGCTTCTCCAATTCGGCAAGGTTCATGTGGTGCTCGTCGAAAGAGCTGGAAAATAATAATCGATCATTTACCCTAAAAAAGCAAGCTAGAAGTTATTAAGTTTGTCAAACTGTGTCTAAACTTTATTACAGTTTGAAACTTTGCGGTAACAAAGTACAGTTTGAAACTTTGCGGTAACAAAGATAGACAATTAAAATGGAATTCTTTTAAAAACCCGATTATTTTAATTGTTTATAAGAAAAAAACTTTGTTTTATTTATTGAAACAAAAATTAAAAGAACTTACTGGCTGAGGTCCTTCTGTGCATGAACACGCACTGAGTCCAGGGAGGTCGCATCGTCTCGCTTTTTCTTGTTTTTGAACAACCGCACCAATGTCACCAAGACTCCTGAAAACTATGTTTTGAGGAAAAATGGCGGTCGTCCAAATGGCTAATATTTTACCGTTCTTTATCCATTTTGTTTAAAAAATGTTCAAAGTTGAAATTCTAAACTCAAAGATTTTAAAATTAAGCTGATTTTAGGGTCACCATTGATTTTAAAAAAGCAATATTTATAGAAATGTTTTCACAAAACAAAAAGTAAACAAAAAAAATCTCTTTTTTCGGTTTTTGATTTTGGGCCTTTTAAAGTTTAAAGTTACTACGTTAACTTGTTGACTGAGCACCTCATTTCAAATTTGCAAACGAGCATTTCCTTTAAAAATTTATTTAAAAATCCGAATTTAGCCAAAGGCAAAGGCATAAAATTACCTCAATTTAGTTGGATCTTGATTATTTGTACAACTCATACGTCCAAATGGCTAAAATTTTATGTCGAACGTTCCCATAGCCTAACCTATGTTTATTTTTTGTTTTTATTGTTCTTTATCCCAAGCTCAAAATTTTGTTTAAAAATGTTCAAAATGAGGTGCTTCAAAAACCACTGGTTATGAAAAAAGCAATAATAATAGAAATGGTTTCACAAAAGAATGATATCAGATGATATTTTTTAAAATGACGATTTCGTTTGAAAAATAATTAAAATTCCCAATTATTTTTGTAAAATTCCCAAATACAAAATCATAATGGTTCATGCACCAGACGGTGCATGAACCATGTTTGTGTGTCCGAAAGTTTTGACTATGTGATTTTTTTTTCAAGTCGGCCTGGCCCAGCCTTTGAAAAGTAAATTTTCAAGATATTGTACAACTTACAAACTAATTTATTATAAAATTTGTATAAAATGGTCTCCACAAAAAAGATTTCATCGAAAGAAAACGAATGAGAAGAAAAAGTAAGTAAAATTTTAAGTTGCCTTAACGTAAACATGTTTACTAAAATTTCCAAACTTACCCATGACTGTTGACAGCGGAATGCCTTTTCCCTAAAAGTGGGCGTAGATATAGTCAAGGCGGAGAGGCTCCTCCTCCGAGAAATATACCGCATTTTTTTGAGGTTCAGAGAAGGAAAGAAGGGTGAATGGGTAACTTTCTGAACTTGACAATAATAATAACCGTCAAATGGTGTGGAAGTGACGTTTGGGAAAACAAGATGCCACCCAGGGCGAAGGCCGCGAACTCTCTACGAAAAGGAAAAATTTTTTTTGTTAAAGATGGCTCAGGGCCGACTCGGGTAAAATTCACGTATTTAAATTTTTAATTTTTGTTAAACCCATCTGGACCTTTAAAAAGTTCCGGTTTAGACTTGCAAACAAAACGTGTCCGTGGGAGAAGCTCAGTAAATACAACGTGGTTACCATTCGTCATTTGTTGTCTAGAGGGTCTGTCTAAACAAATGTGGCGGGCTAACAATAACAATTGAAGATATAATTCAACTCAAAAACATTTATTTTACTTTTTTGTTTTATTCACTAGTTATAAAAGATAATTTTTTGACAAAACCCACAATAAATACACGCTTTTATGCTTTTAACAATTTTGCCTCAAAACGCATAAGGCCGAAAAAATTTGAAAAAAGTAAAAATTTAAGATGTTTGTTTTAGCAATAATAATTTACACAAATCATTAAAATTAAGAGAAATATACTTTATTTTTCATTATTTTTTGTCTGTTTCACTAGAAAAATTGAACTTTACTCCTACTTGATCGGCGCTTGCAATAAAAATGTTGTCACTTCCCCGACAGGTTAGATCAGGAACCAAATACAAAATCAGGAGGATGAAAACATGTTTTTTTTCTTTAGACTTTTAACTCATTTCTAAATCAAATTGAATGATCGACACAGCTTATTTGAGAAAATCAATCAATTGAAAAACCAAAAAATTTTTGGGGAGGGGGGGGGGGTGGAAAATTGCAAAATAACATTTTATTTGTAAACGTTGAAATAATTATTTTTTGCAGTTGAGATTAAATTCCCCGACAGGTTAGGTCAGGAACCAAATACAAAATCAGGAGGATGAAAACATGTTTTTTTTCTTTAGACTTTTAACTCATTTCTAAATCAAATTGAATGATCGACACAGCTTATTTGAGAAAATCAATCAATTGAAAAACCAAAAAATTTTTGGGGAGGGGGGGGGGGGGTGGAAAATTGCAAAATAACATTTTATTTGTAAAGGTTAAAATCATTATTTTTTGCAGTTGAGATTAAAAATCATAGTTTGTGATATTTAAAAACTAGGGAACTGTTTTTTTAATAAAAAATTTTAAAAAAGATTTTTTAAAAATTGTTTTTATACGAAGACATTGGTAAAATCATATAACGGTGCCGTGTGCGATTTTGAGTTATCCAATTCGCAAAAACATTTTTTTCTGAAAGTCTCAGTTAATTACCGCAGTTTACTTTTATTTCTCTGACGGAAAATAATGTTGGCAAAATTAACATTTAGAAAACAACATTTATATAGACACAAATGTTTTGATCAGAAAAATATGCTCTATCATGTAATTGAGCTTTAAAACGAAACTATTAAAATCGTTAAAGGGGGTACCATTATTTTTTTTACCGTTAGAATTATTTAGAGAAACTCCCTCAATTAAAACATTTCACCAAAAAAATTAGGTTAAAATCACATAATGTGATACCCGTAAATAAATTTGAGGTACCCATAAGTACCAAAAACATTTAATCTATTTATGAATCTGACTCATTATCTTAGTAAAAAAAACCACTTCTATCTCATTGTAAAATAACACCAATTATTAGTGTACACTTTATTCACACAAAAATAAACATCTGTTCTAAACATCTATCTTTTTACAAAAATAAAACAGATAAATCTCAGTGAAATTGTACGTCATAAAGCCGACGATGATTCAGTGTCACGGTCTATTTAAAAAATTGGCCACAGGCCAAAATACCCATATTCTCACTACCACTTGACTGGATTGGCAATCGGATTATTCTTGCGGATCAACGATTTCCTTGTTTCGTTGAAGATCCACATGGCGATTCCGACTCCGAAGGAGACCATCCAGGCCTGCCACGGGGGAGGCTCAGAGCCAAAGACGAATTTGACTCCAGGGGTGAAAGTGAAGAAGAAGATCAGGAGGACGTCGATGATGACAGCGAAGACTGCGACCTTAAAAGAAAAAGTTAATTTTGTTTCTGGTTTTCTCTCTATCTCTCGGTTTCTCTCTCACTCTCTCACTTTCTTTCTTTCCCTCCCTCCCTCCCTTTCTCTCACTCTCTCTCTATCTCTCTCTCTCTCTCTCCCTCTCTATCTCTCTATCTCTATCTCTATCTTTCTCTTTCTCTCTCTCTCTCTCTCTCTCTCTCTCTCTAAACTCACAATGTTGTTAACTCCATGCTTGAAGAGAGAAACACGGCGAGTCAGACACATCCACAAATGCCAAGCCTAAAATATAACCATAAGTTTTGACTATTATGTTTCAACAAACCTGCGACAAAACTACAGTAATGTGGAAAGCTGCAGCTGCCTGAGCGGCCATAAAGACTTGTCTTTCTTCACCGATGATAGTTCCATCCCTCATTGTGTAATTGGCAGCTCCGTGCTTGAAGTAGGTAGAGGCGGTGAAGGCCAACTCGTTGGGGTTGATTCCGTTGAGCCTGAAACGGTTTGTTTAGAGAGAGAGAGAGAGAGAAAGAGAGAGAAAAAGAGAGAGAAAAAGAGAGAGAGAGGGAGAGAAAGAAAGAGAAAGAGAAAGAGACTTACCACCAAGTGTAGAGGTAAGCGATGACTCCTCCAATGTTGATGAAGTTAGACATGAAGACGTAGGTGTAGACCAAGAGTCCCTTAGTGACCAAGTGAGTGGTGATTTTCCTTGGTGGCTGTTGCATGATGTCCTCTTCCGGTCCTTCGTAAGCAATGGATACCGCCGGAGGGACGTCAGTGATAAGATCAATTGAGAGGATCTGAAATCAAGAGATTGCATTATGAAAGTTGTACTTCTGAGAGAGAGAGAGAGAGAGAGAGAGAGACAGAGAGAGAGAGACTAACCTGAACAGGAGTCAATCCAAGAGGGAATCCGAAGAAGAAGTTGATCATGATGGGAACAAGCTCAGGCCACATGTGAGTCATCGTGTAGGCAATGGTCTTCCTAAAAAATAATTTGTTTTTGATTTGTTTGACTTTAATCACGATAAAGTGGTAAATTATAAGTGGGAAAGCGTTTCTGACTAAAAGCAATAATTTGCCCTTCGCGGGATCCGAACCCTGGTACAAAAGTGTGAGACCGGATGTTTGCCATTGAGCCAAATGGGAAGGTTTGGAAAAGTGGGCATATTGCATATCAATCGATTTGGTTTTTAATGCAGATTTCGATTTTCTTGTTCAGCTTACCTCAAGTTGTCAAAGAGAAGACGTCCTTCCTCAATTCCAGCCACGATCGATGCGAAATTGTCGTCCAAAAGGATAATATCAGCGGCTTGTTTGGCTACGTCACTTCCTAAAGATTTTTACGTTCCAAAGTTTCTCTGTGGTGATTTTACCTGCAATTCCCATGGCCACTCCAACATCAGCCTTTTTCAAAGCAGGGGCGTCATTGACTCCATCTCCGGTTACTGTAACCACCTCTCCTCTCTTCTGGCACTCCGTGACAATCAAAAGTTTGTGATCAGGGGTGGTCCTAAAATCGATATTGTGACGTCATTAGGTTTCTTTCAAACCTAGCGAAAACGATGTATCTGTTCTGAAGAAGGGCATCCCATTGCTTAGGGGTCAGGCCAGGCAGTTCAGGTCCGGTGATCACAGCCCAATCGGCTGCCGCCGTCTGGGTGACCTGGACTTCGTGGTTACTGGTGACCATTCTGCTCTCGGAGTCGATCATTCCAATTTGTTTGGCGATTGCGGTGGCTGTGGATTTGTGGTCTCCAGTGACCATGTAGACCTTGATTCCGGCTTCTTTGCAAGCGGCAATGGCGGCAGGGGTAGTATCTCTGAAATTAGCTTTTATTAGAATTTACCGTTCGATAAGTTATAAAACCAGTCAAATTTTCATATTCACTTTTAAATGAGTTTAAAGGGGGGGACCTCGAAAATTGATTTTTAAAGTCTCTTTTCGATTATTGCATTGAATAGATATCGTTTCCACGTTTCAAAAACATGCTCCTAAATCGGTTCATTTTGATCCAAATTAAAAAAAGTTTTTTTTTCGAATCCTGGGAATGAAATCTAGGCTTTTATCACAAAATCAGAAAAGATATTTTCCGCGGTCCTTTCCCTTTAACTCTGAACTCTATTCGGAACTCTAAAAGCCAATCTGTGGTAACCCTCCGATTTCGTACGGGTTTCAGTCGAAAATGGTTCACTCCGATTTCGTACGGGTTTCAGTTGAAAATGGTTCAAAATGTTGCACCCGCCGATTTCGTCTGGGTTTGAATTCCGCTCACCTGGGAGGATCCATAATAGCCGACATTCCAAGGAAGTTCCATCCCTCCATGGGCACATTTTCGTTTTTCACACTGAAGACTGTGTTGGAAGGAGCTCGGAATTTCTTGATGGCCATTCCAATCACACGGCAGCCTTCGTCTCCGAAGTTGTCGTAGGCTTCCTAAATTAATTTTTATAAAAATAAACTTTCAAAATGCTTATTTTTATATTTCACCAGAAATATGCGTTTTCGCTTATCACTCCACTGTTTCAATTCGGTTTTTTTCATTTGCTAAAATTACATTGACCTGTTCGGTTTAGAATTGGTTAAGGTTAAACTGCAGAAAAGTGGCCAGCCTTAAACAGTGGATGTGTGCTGTTTTGGCTTATCACTCCACTGTTTCAATTCATTTTTTCTCACTTTCTAAAATTACATTGACCTGTTCGGTTTGGAATTTTAAAACTGTAGGAAAATTACTCTGTTAAAAATACCTGGAATTCATCTAGTCTCTTGGTGTTCAGTTCCAATTCCTCGTCATCTCTGGCAATGGTAGAGCACTTTTCGATGATGACTTCAGGGGCTCCCTTGACCATCATTGTGAATTCGACCTCGTCATTCTAAAAAACGTCGATTTATTATCGTACAAAAGTTTGTCTGTTGTAACAGAAACTTCAACCTACTCCATGCTCATCGTCTTCTCCATCGTAGCGAGAAGAAACCTTTCTTGCGATGACCATGTGCCATTTCCTGACAGAGTTGAAGGGAATTTCGAAGACGGTCTGGAAATGAAAATTGAAATCTTAAAGGGACCATCAGCCTCCTTTTCAAAAGCAAGACTAATCCTATGCTAATCAGCCCATTTGTGAAAAAACGTTGCCTGGAGCGATGTTGGAAAAATTATTTTAATTGAAAAGAGTGAATTAGCATATGGATCATTCTGATTTCGAAAAGGGGGCTGATGGTCCCTTTAATAGTAAAGGGGAAAACCATGTAAAAATATTTTTTCTGTTTTTTTTGTGGTAAAAGTCAAGATCTCTTTCCCAGGATTCCGAAAAATACCATTTTCACCTATTTTGGATAAAAATTAACCGATTTAGAAGCGTTTGAAATTTGGGGAAATTGTAGTTTGAATTGCCGCCAACTCTGCGTCTCCCCATTCCCCACACTCTCTCGCCCACTCTAGCCGTGTTTCTGTGCGGCAAACGCGTAAAAGGGACATGTAAAGGGGGACATGTAAGCCCCTTTTGCAGTTCAAATCATATAAAAGGGGTATGTTTCAGAATCGTGAAAACGACATCTACTCAATGAAACTATAATAAAGATACTTTGAAAAATCCATTTACGAGGTGCTTCTTCTTTAACTTGGCTTTTCACTTCAAAATATGAAAATTCAAATACCTTGAAGGAGTCACGGATGTCTTCGACCGGGACCATTCCAGCGGCATAGCGAAGGAGGGCCACTTCAGAGGGGGTACCCAGGATGGAGAGTTCCTTGGCGGGAGGGAGACGGTTGACGGTCATGTCCAATTCGGAGTCTCTAAAATTGAGAAAATTTGACAAGCAAAAACTAAAAACTCACTCTCTGAACATCTTCTTCTTGGTTTGATGCTCCACCCTAGCCTTGTTGCAGATTGAGACCACATTCAGGATATCGCTCAAGGGCTGCTCGTACCACTCAGTGGGGTTCTTCTGGTTCTGTCTCCTCTTTCTGGTGGTTCTTCCGTGGTTTTCAGGGCGAGCTGAAAAAGTTTGAGATATTTCTACTATCACACTTCCTTTGCTTTTCCTCTCTCTCTCTCTCTCTCTCTCTCTCTCTTTCTCTCTCTCCCCCTCCCTCTCTCTCCGTGTCTCTTTCTCTCTCTCTCTCTCCCTCTCTCTCAACCTACCGCTAAGATAAGTGTTGTTGTACCAGATGTCAGTAACCGTCATGCAATTCTTGGTAAGAGTTCCCGTCTTATCAGAAGCAATGATGGTAGTAGCTCCCACAGAATCGATCTTCTCCAGTTTCTTCAGGAACACATTCTTGGAAGCCATACGACGAGCGATGATGGTCAGTTCAGTGGTTACGGTAGCAGGCAGACCTTTAAACAAATCCTGTAATCAAATTCAAATTGACTTACCCTGAGGCACATTGGCGATGACTACCATCAAGAAACCGGTGACGAAGAGGCGGACAACTTCTTCTCCCTTGTTGATGATCAGTCCGGCGATGAAGAGGAGAGAAGCCATGGTGAGAGCCATAACGGTGATGAAACGAACGAAACGTTCAATTTCCAGCTGAAAACATGAATTAATGGAATTTCACAAAATTCTGTGTCTACCTCAAATCTGCACTTGACCTCCCTCTGTCCGTTGGTGAGATTGGCAATTTGTCCGATGACCTGAAAACTCCACTGTTTTCAAAATTTAAATTCTAGTTTACAGTTCTGACTCCGGTACGGATGACAATTCCATAGCCCTCTCCATCAACACAGAAGGATCCATTGAAGGCGATGTTGTAGGATTCGAAGATGGAGATTCCGTCTTTAGAGATCCCGTTGTTGTATTCAATTGGCTCGGCTTCTCCAGTGATTGAAGAAGTTTCGAGGTAAAAGTTGGTGCAGGACTGAAACATATGGATTAGTGTGATTGTAGACTGTAAAAGTGAAAAATAAAATTAGGTTTTACGGCTAGTCTGCCCGTTGTTTACGCTCTTGAGCTTTTGCGGACGATGAGTGCGAGTGACACCCGTACCACATAGGCAACCAGGTAGAATTGTTTGTTAAATACGATTGCCGACTTTAGAAAAGTCCCAAAATATCGTTTTCACGGCTAGTCTGCCCGTTGTTTACGCTCTTTGACTCCGGCGGACGACTAGTGCAAGTGAAACCCGTACCACATCGTCAATGAACAAAAATAGGCAAAAAAAGTTTTTTTTAACTAGTTGAGTGTGATTGTAGACTGTAGAAGTCATAAAGTTGAGGTTTCACGGCTATTCTGCCCGTTGTTTACGCCCTTTGACTCCGGAGGAAGACTATTGCAAGTGAAACCCGTACTACATCGGCAGTGAACAAAAAAGGCATGAAAAGTTTCAAAAACTCACGATGACTCTGATATCAGCGGGGACTTTGCTTCCACTCCTCACAACGACAATATCTCCGACGACTAGGTCTTCAGGATTTCGAACTTCTTCTCTTCCATTCCGCACCACGTTACAGGAGGTTGGCATAAGCGTGTTGAATGCTCTTACCACCTGAAAATTGAATTAAAGTTTTTTAGGTGATTTGCAAACTAAAGATCGTCTCTTTTTTCGTCCCCCCGTATCACAAATTGGCCTTAGTTTGTTTTAGTGCCAATAAAATCTCCCGTTCCGGTTTTTTGGCAACCGATTTCAGCGCCAAACAAGGACAGCTGTAATAGGAGAATGATGCGATTGAAGGAAAGGGGAAGAAAATGATCTTTAGACGTCTTTCTCTCTCTCTCTATGTCTCACTCTCTCTTTCTCTCTATGTTTCTCTCTCTCTCTCTCTCTCTCTCTCTCTCTCTCTTTCTCTCTCTCTCTATGTCTCACTCTGTCTCTCTCTCTCTATGTTTCTCTCTTTCTCTCTCTCTTTCTCTCTCTCTATGTCTCACTCTCTCTCTCTCTCTCTCTCTCTCTCTCTGTCTCTCTTTCTCTTTCTCTCTCTATCGAAAGTGACACTTTGACCCTGCCTCTCTCGCTATTTTTTGCTCCTCTTTTCGCGACTGGGTGTGACTTGATTGATCGCGCTTTTTTTGGCCGAATCAGTTTTTGAACTAATGACCATCAATGGCCAAAGAGTGAAAAGTCATTTGAAGGTAATTTAAGGACCTAGTAAAGGCCTTAGTTCCTTAAAAATTAAAGTACTTACTTCTATTCCTTTCTTTTCTTCGCAGTAGGAGATGATGCACATGATGAGGATAACGGCGACGATGAAGAATCCCACCCAGAAGTTGATGGGATCACTGAAATTTTCTTTTCTTTCTTTCTCTTTTTTTCTCTGGCAATATCTCTCTCTCTCTCTCTTTCTCTTTCTCTCTCTCTCTCTCTCTCTCTCTCTAAAACTCACGTAGGATCATAAACCCAAGTGAGAAAGCACATAGCAGCGGCTCCAAACATAAGGAACCAGAGAAGATTGTTGAATTGTCTGATGAACAGGCGGAAGTTGCTGATCGTCTTGGGAGGCTCCAGAGCATTTTTTCCATCGGTCTGAAAAAAAAGATTTCATTTTTTTCAGTTTAAACGAGATTTAAAATTAAGTAAAATTTCACTTACCAGCAACTTCTGGTCAGCCACTCCTTGGCTGAGACCCTTTGACTTCTTAGGATCATGGGTATCGATGTTGGACAGATCGAAGCGCCTGGCCAACTGCTCCAGGGACAAGGTGTGCTCGTCGAAGGAACTGAAAAACATTATTTATTCTTATAAAATGATTAAAACCATTTTTTAAAATTTTTAAAATTAAAAAAAATTTAAACATTAAAATTAACAATTTTTTTTTGAAATTTACAATCTAAAAACTTTGTAATGAAAAAAAAACATTTTTTTTTGAAAAATTAGTTTTTTAAGGTTACTTACTGAGCGAGGTCCTTCGAAGCCTGGACACGGACGGAATCCAACGAAGTGGCATCGTCCTTTTGCTTCTTCTTTAGGCATTTCACCAACAGTACTAACAACCCTGAAATTCGAAAATTGATTTTAAAATTTTAAAATTTAAAATAAAAAGAATACAAAATAAAAAAATTTTGTTTTCAAAACAACGGTAACAATTGCAATTTGGCCAGTATTCAACTATGCAAATTTCAAGCTAAAGGTTTAAAGTGACAAATTTAATTTTTTTTTAAAATTTAAAATGATTTTTTAAATGTGCCTCTTAACTAAATAAAAAAATAAACGAAATTTTAGAAAACAAAAACAAAAATGAATGTTTATTCCGGTAAAGTTTAAAATTGACACTCCAACATCATTCTAAAAATTCATATTTTAACAAAAAAAAACAAACAAAAGGGCACCGAAAATAAACAAATAAATTAAAAATAAAGTAATTTTAGAATAAACAAAATTTTCCTTTTTTTAACCTTTTTTTCTTTTTATGAACCTTTAATTAACCTTGTTTTGCTTTTATGAAGCTAGAATAAGAATTTAATGAAACTATTTTCATTTCAAGATCTCAAAAATGTGTATTCTATTTTTTTGCTGATTTTTTACAATGATAATTGCTTTGTAAAACTATTTTCCTTGAGTTTCGCTTTGTTATTAATTACTGTAAATAAAAAAAATTCGTTGCAAGTTAATTTAGGAAAAAAAACTATATCGGTTTCTAAAGGCGAAACTACCAAATTTCTGAAAAATGTGTGTCTAACTTATTTGAATTTTGAATGCTGAATATAACATAATTAAATTTACCAAACCACAATATAACATTTTCTTGACGTACCCATCTTGAACGCCGAGGGACGCTGTCGACTGACGGTGCCCTCTGGATTCCGAATGGGCGCTCATATACCCGCCTCGGTGTAAAGTCTACCGTTCATTTCTGGGCGGAAATAGCGCGGGAAACCCGGAGACGCAGAGAAAAGAGGGCGGGGCGAAGCATCAGAAACGCTTATTGTTCAGTCGATAAAAGACATCCCATTCGAATTCAGCGTTGTTTGATTTCTGTCGAAAAGATCAATGCTTTCTGAGAAAGACCTAGTTATTCCAGTTACTGGAAGTAGGTTGAAAATATGAAAAAGTCAAACTACAGTTTTTGTTTAGGTTACATTGGGCAACTTGGTTTTTGCAAAGTTCAATTAGCATTTAAAACGAATTCTTCAATGCAACAACATATAAAATTGATTTTCAGGGTTTGCCTAAAATCATAGGGACAAAACTCAATGAAAAAAACACTTAGCCTTCTGTTTTAAATGTTTTTCTTTGTTTCAAATTAGGATTATTTTTTTTAAAATTTCTTTTTCTAGATTCTTATTCATTAACATAGTTTTATTTTGATAGAATCGTTTAATTGAAAAAACTTTCGAACAAATTAGATTTAAAATCCGTTGTTACTGATTGTGGCTGTTACTATCTTTACCCTAAATAAATAAAAATTTTTTTTGAAAGAATAATAAAACTTAAAATATCCGGTATATATAATATATATTAAGCCTAAGCCTATTTGATCAATAGTGTCAGAACAAAAACATTATTCAAAATTTGACGAGATTCTCGCCAAATTACAAACCTGAAATATAGAAAGGATGTTTTTTCTAACGGAAATATACAAGTTTGATAAACCGCTCTTCCTTTTTATAGCAATTAAGTAATTTTAGAAGTCATTGGCGAAATTTGTTTACTTTTTTCGAATTTTAAATGGCACCTGAAGTTTGGATTCTCAGCAACCGGGTTAACAATTTTATAAGACAAATATAGTAGGTTCAAGTCCGCCAAAGGGCAAACTTTTAAGGGTTTTTATAAATGTTCATGTTACATAAAAGTATGCATTTTTAAAAATTATTTAACTAAAAAAACTAAGAAAATTATTTAACTAAGATCTTTTTAAATTATTTAACTAATGGGGTACTTCCGATGACGCCTGATTTAGGTCGCGGAATTTCACATTTTCCTCTCTGCCCCTCTCCCTCTCTCTTTTTTTCTTTCTTTCTCACTCTCTCTCTCTCTCGCTAAGGTATCGAGGTATCAAACAAGCATAAAAACCACATGTGATTCTTAAAGACATTTCTGAATGTCAGAAAAAGCCCATTCGTAATAATTTTCTTTTTTTTATATGTTATCCAACTTTTGACTAACCTATTTCAGGTTTTGAAATTTTTTTTTGAAAGGAAACTAATTTTACAGGAAGCATAATCCTCATTTCGATATGGGAATGACCCTTATGCCATTCATTTCAGTTAGGATAATTTTTTCTAACACCGCTCCAAGCAAAGTTTTTTCACAAATGGCCTCATTAGCATAGGATTAGCCATGCTTTGGAAAAGGAGACTGATGGTTCCTTTAAGTAATGACTAAAATGTTTCTGTTTTATCCATGGTTTTTGTTCTTATAAATATTTAACGCCTCAGAAAATATTAAAGAAAAATTGATTTTTCTAATGGATTTCACAAATAAAATTGATTTCATGCTACGAAAAATTTTTCTTCTTTGAAAAAAACCACAAAACGTTTTCTTTGAGAAAGTTTCTTTTTAAATTGAAATAGGTTCCACTTTCTTCGAGTAAAAAATCAATTACCAATAATTAAACCATTCCAGGAAAGTAATGTTTTCGCAAATTTTCCTTTTTTTAAATGTTTTTTTCTGCAGTTTTTTTTCGTGGTGAGCTTTTTGTATAAATGTTCACGGTGTGCTCCAGCCATAAATACAAAATGTTATTTTTAAATCCGTTTCCCGCTCCGGAAGCTTTACGTTTTTGTTCCTTGGTCGCAACGTCAACAGGCGGAAGGATCATTGTTGGAAACGGGTTCTTCGGGTGGTTAACGGCGCTCTCGCATCACTTTATGGCTTTCCCACTGTCATGACCGTGGCTCCTGATGGACAGCGACATTCTGGGCCTTAATGGCTGTAAAACAGGGTCGACAACGGGGAAACTGTACAATTTGCCAGTTTTTCGATTAGGGAAGCGCCAAAGTGGTTAAAGAATTGGCAATCGTTTTTTAATGCAAAACATTAGCTTGATTCTTTCATTTTTAAGGGGCCGACAGGGACCTTTTTTGACTTTATCTCACGAAACGTAAATAGTTACCCCAGAATATATAAAAGACAATTTGGGGTTTAGCTCCTTTGTTTCGGAGATTCTATATCCGAAATTCCATTTTTGGCCATTGCGTAGATAACCGAGATTTAACGAACTATATGCACGGTCCATCCAATCATCGACTTTTTCCACGCGTTTCACACCCGTACGACTTCGGTAGCCGCGGCAACGGTATTCCCGCCGCGTACAGTAATGTATACGATTGGCAAAGAAAAGTCGAAAAGAGGTCCATGACGGTTTTTTAAACAATACAAACTTTTTAAAATAGGCACTTTTATGGCACTGTGTTTACGAATCTGCCAAATGCATAGTTTGCATTATTTTTTGGTGGTTATTTTCGTATTTTTAATATTTTCGCCAGTGATAGACGCAGAGATAGCAAGTTTCCTGAAATGATTGCGTAGAGGGAATCGCACCCATACAAAATCGGCGGCTACGACAAGGACTAATTTTAGTGGAAAATAAAAGTAACACAGAAACATAAAATAATTCATTGTTTTCTACTTTAAAACAGTTTTTTAAACTTTAAAACATTTTTCGCTTACATTAATCTAATAACATAAATGTTTCACGTAGTTTTAAAACGTGTTTGTGTCACACTTTGGGTTAATAATTCCATGACGATTTTTGAAAAATGTATTTTAATACTTATATTTTTTAAAAGTTAAAATCCATAACAGTTTCTGAAACGGCTGCAAACAATTATATTAAGAAAACAAAACAGTTTTTTTCTATTTAAAGTCTAAGTGGAACATTCGAATATATACGGAACGACTAAATACGGTACGGTATGTCAATTTTAAACGCAAAACTGTTGAAACATTCTTGACATGTTCCATTTGACAAAAAAACTTTTTTTTAATGTATAATAAAAAATTTAACTCAAAAAATACAAAATATGAAAAATGTAAAGGAGCCTTCCATGTGAACTGATGCGGTAATTGTGATACACATGGGGTTTCATAATCGGGTTAGTTAGAGACTAATCAAATGAGTTCGGAAACAGGTTTATGCGTTGTGATCGTTAAACATACGCATAATTTTTAAACCAGCTTTTTAAGTCAATTTTTGAAATTCAGTTTAAAAATATTTACAGTTGTTTTTTTTTTAAATTTGAGTTTTATTGGCTTTATGTAGACTTACAATTTCTCTCTTTTTGTTTATAATTCTACATCATTTTATTTTTTCCGCAGATTCCTTTAGGCAAATCAATTTTTTAAAACTTTTCAATGAGACTTTGTCTGGATTACACTTCGTGACACCTAGACCGTAATTTTAACCAAAATCACACATTCCGTTTGTTTTTGATCGAACAAAGACGGAAACCCGTTCGACCGGCAGATTGATGGGTTTTCCCCCGCGGTGCGATGATGTCAGTCCAATGATCAAACTAGCAGAACCGAAATGGTTCTTTTCGGGAGCGAAATTAGTCTCACTGTTTGATCTTAGGCTACTTGGTAGAATCAAAGTATAGAAAAAAAAACTGTACTTGTTGCCAGATTTGGCTGTTAACGTAGTATGGAATGATCCGTCAAAAGTATACAATTTGAAATAGACAAATAAGTATCGTCCGATTTAGCTTGGCCGAGTGCTTTTTTCACTATTAAACAAAATGATATCGCAACTTCGAAACAGTGGAATAATCCGTCAAAATTTTTAATTTTGAAATTGACAAATAAGTATCGTCCGATTTAAATTTATTGTTTTTTTTATTATTAAACTTTAAAACACGATAACGCTATTTTCAAACAGTGGAGTGATGCGGCAAAAGTTTACGATTTTAAATTGACAAGCAAAAATTTAAAAAAATTGTTGTATTGCTAAATGTTTTTTCTTGCTTTTCTGGAGACAAGACCATCTATGGGTAAATTGCATTTTGAGTGTTTTTGTTTATCAGATTGAAAAAAAATATTTTTAAACATGGTGAGTTTTTATACATTTCAGTTTATATTTTGTTAAGTTTTTTGCGTTTAATAATTACGGTTTCAACTATTTAACAATTTTTTTCTTTCTTCACGCCGAAGGCCAAATTTTTATCGCGCGTAGTGTGATGGGTGGCCGCTCGTTGATTTCGTCTTTAAACAAATCGTAGCCCACCAAGCGCGGCGACGAAAAAGTTGCTTTTTGTAGCGCCATTTAAAAAAAAGCCAATTAGTATTGAAAACACCGATCTTTTGCTCTTTTGAACCATTCTTTCGCTGAAATACCACAAATAACTTAAATCGAAATTCTAATCAAAATTTTTATAAAGGAAGAACAGTAAAAAACACTACATGGTTTTAAAAAAATTAGGGTTCAAGAATGAAAAAAAAATTCTTTTTTTAGCAATTTTAATCGCTTTCGCTTTTTTAAAAATTCTAAACGAAAATTGCACTAGTATTGCTTTTTTGGGCGAATTTTGCAGAGATTTTCATTGTTTTTTTTAAAGATCATTCTGAGAAACTTAATCTTAAAAATTTATTGTTAAATTTTCTGTGAATTTAGAAATGGAAAATTCTAACAGGAAGATATCTAAAACGATAGGAAAAGTTTTTTTTTCCTGTAAAACATTTAAAAGTCATAAAAATTTAAAAAAAACTTTCCAACAAAATTTTTTGACTTCGACGGTTTGCCAATGGAAATATTTAGACAATGGTAAACAAATGTTATGTTGAAATTGATTTTCAAGCCCAAGAACTAAATTAGTTTCCGTAAAGTTATGACTGCCAAACTTTAAGAAGGTAATTACAGTTTCCTAATGTCACTGGGTTTGTTTCCTACCGCCCATCTCCAACTGAAAAATGAAAAACGAAAACTGGGCCGTAACTTTCTGATCTTATATATTCGTCAGAACAAGGTCCGTCGTCCATCACCTATTGTTCAAAAGCCAAGGACTAATGACGTCTGACTGGAATTGCCGAAAACAAGGCCATTGTTTATTCCAAGACGGGCTTCCTCTGTACTTTGATGTGTTGTAGTCAACCTAAAAAATAATTCTGTAAACTGGTTTTTTGAACTTTTATGACTTGAAGAATTTAATGTCGTGAAGGGTAAACTTCTTTTTCACAATGTAAATATCAGTCTGGGATCTGCGTCTTCTTCAGCCGTGCTATCTCGGCCTACCGTAACCTCGACGCGGCGAAACGAAATGTTATCACAACACTAGAAACGAAACACCAGTGGAAACGCCACTACAGTATCCCTGAAGGGGAGTGAATGAGTAAGTGAGTGAAAAACCTTGCGTAAATACTTTTTTCTCCATATCTCTCTTTCTCTCTCCCTTACTCTCCTTCTCTCTCTCTCTCTCTCTCTCTCTCTCTCTCTCTCTCTCTCTCTCTCTCTTTTTATCTCTATCTTTCTCTCTCTTTCCTTTCTCTCTCTCACTCACTCTCTCTCTTTCTCTCTCTCTCTCTCTCTCTCTCTCCTTTCTCTCTCTCTCTCTCTCTCTCTCTGTCTCACTCTCTCTCTCTCCTTTCTCTCTCTCTCTCTCTCTCTCTCTCTCTCTCTCTCTCGTTTCTCTCTCTCACTCTCTTTCCTTCTCTCTACTCTATCTCACTCTCTCTCTCTCTCTCTCTCTCTCTCTCTCTCTCTCTCTCTCTTTCTCTCTCTCTCGGTCTCTCTCTCCTTTCTCTCTCTTCTCTCTCCTCTCTCTCTCTCTCTCTCTCTCTCTCTCTCTCTTTCTCTCTCTCTGTCTCTCTCTCCGTTCTCTCTCTCTCTAACTCTCTCTCTCTCTCTCCCTCTCTCTCACATTTCTCTCTCTCTCTCTCTCTCTCTCTCTCTCTCTCTAACTGAAATTCAACTCTTCAGGGACTGGTCTATTTGAGAAATGTAAAATTCTCTTAACGAAGATTACACGGGTTACTGTAATAATTAAAGTGTTGCTTTGTTCAAGCAAAACATAAAGAACTACAGTAATCTTGATCTTGACGTTACGCTGCAAGAGAACTGTAACATCGCCGGGTTGCAGATTTTTGCAAAGAAGGCAGCGAACGAGAGCTAAAAAAAGGGAGAAACTAAACTGCAAATTAGAAATAGAGACGGAGACAGAGAGTGAGAGAGAGAAAGAGAGACAGAGAGAGAGAAAGAGAGACAGAGAGACAGAAAGAAGAGAGAGAAAGAAAGAGACAGAGAGACGGAGACAGAGAGAGAGAGAGAGAGAGAGAGAGAGAGAGAGAGAGACAGAGACATATGTACCTTAGTTCAACCCTATTCCAAACCAGAAAATCAAACTACTCTGCACTCCGATCTAATTTCGTCGCCCATCGACTGCCGCCGCTAGGTTCAAGGTAGCGGTGAACTGTGTCCGTTGAATTTTCGGCCAAGCCTAAAACCCAACGGCGTCATCAACCAAGCCGTCTTCCGTTTTTCGAGCTCTCCGTGTTTGGTCTGTGCGACGTCCGATCTGCGGCGGGGCGCCCCGTTGGGTGCACCAGTCCGATCTCACGACGTCATTTGCACCCATCGGCAGGCAGACATTCCAATTTGTGGCCGCGCGCGCATTGTTTGATCTCGGGAGGCTGCACGGCGATTTTTAGCAAAGAATCAATGGTTTTGGGGATTGTCAAAATTTATGGAAAGAAATGTATAGTTGTTCCCACACTCATTCACTCACAAAACATTTGCAAGCTTTTTTAAAGGGGAAGGACCGCGTAAAAATAATTTTTCTAATTTTGCGATAAAAGCCTAGAGTTCATTCCCAGGAATCCGAAAAATACCTATTTTACCCATTTTGGATCAAAATGAACCGATTTTGGTGCGCTTGAAATTTTGGGGAAATTATCATTTGAATTGCCGCCAACTCTGCGTCTCCCCATTTCCCACACTCTCTCGCCCACTCTAACCGTGTTTCCGTGCGGCAAACGCGTAAAACGGCCGTGTAAACGCGCCCCTTTTGCAGCCCAAATCATATAAAAGGGGTATGTTTCAGAATCGTGGAAACTACATCTATTCAATGAAATAATTGTAAAGAGACTTTGAAAATCAATTATACGAGGTCCTTCCACTTTTGGTAGCCTTGGTTCTATGATTCCAAACAAGCAGCGTAAACAATTATGTTGAATTTAGCGAAAACAGGAAGAGTTACCACTGGTGATGCGAGTAACTGCGTCAGCGAATAAAAGACCAAGTAGGAGTTGATAAATAATAAACTCAATGCATGAAAAAAGGGGATATGTACACGGTCACACGCACATTTCACGGCTCACGTTGGCACTCATTTGCTTTTGCACACGCACACACATACACACACACATAGACAATCACATAAATAATCATGTTCAGCCTATTTTCATCATTTCAATGAAATTCTTCAACTTCCTTCTTGATTTCAATCGCAGTGGTCACAGGACCTGTGATCGGTGTATTTCGGGTGCTGGTGATGTCATGCGATCACGGCAATAGATCGTAGTGAAACGAGTCCGATTGGGGACGCGCAACGACAACATTGTTGCAGGTCGCGCACGTGAATGGCAACAAGTTAGCATGGGGAGGTCTTCCACAAACAGGGGGGTTCCAAGCCTTTTCATAGTTTGCCTAAACATTTCTTGAATAACGTTTTGAACCGATTTGTTGAAGTTTCTAAATGGATAAAAAATTTTATATCACGTTTCTGACATAGAAATGTCATTTGCATAAGTATATTTCGCCCTGGGTATGTCAAAAATTCCAAGAAAAAAAAATCTTTTTTGAGTTTTTGTTGGGTTTGATGTCTTTTTGTCTTTTAACAAATAAAAAAGTTAAAGTTTTTATCTGACTTTATGTCCCGGTCTTTGAAGCGATGAAGTCAATTGTTTATGTTCGACTGGTTTTTATCAGCCGTGAAATTTAAGAGAAATAAAGTTTTTTCGTGTATTTTTATTTTTGTAAATTTAAAGTTTGTTAGTTTGTTTATTAAAAATTACAATTTTAAAAAATGTCAATTAAAGGGACCAACAGCCCCCTTTTCAAATTAACGGCTAATCCTATTTTAGTCATCTTTTTTTGCGAAAAACAAACGTTGCTTGGAGCGTTGTTGGAAAAAATTACTCTAAGCGAAATGGATGGATTAGTATAACATAACATCGATCGTCATTTCAAAAAGGAGCGGATGGTCCCTTCGAAAATAAAGTTTAAACCTAATAATGATGAAACTTTTTTTAATTTTGAAAAAAAGTTATTAATTAAGTGTAATTTTATGTTTTTTTAAGTTGAATTTTAGTATAACAGTTTTTAAAGATTTTATTTATTTGAAATCACCACGTGAATTTATTCTCTCCTATTGTTGACTGACTAATGAAAAATGAATCGGTTTTTGCTTAAAAATTACTATGTCATTAAAAGCGTGGAAGTGTGTGGCAAATCGGATGATTTTCAATTGTTTTAAATATTTTAAAGATTTTGAATAAAAAATAAAATTAAAAATGAGTTTTTCGTCCCCAAAATTGGTTATTGAGTAAAAATGGCATTGGAAGTGTCTCAAAGCGCATGAATTTTAATTTTTCAAATAATATTGTGAGCTTTTCGATAAAAAGGAAAAAAATAGAAATGAAAAGAAAAATAAGCCTCGCCAACTGTTACAGTTCACATTCAAAGAGATAATAACTCGTGCTAAATCGATTTCTGCGTTTGAGAATTCTTGAAAAAACTATAGAAAAAAATTTATTTCACATTGATCGAATGCTATTTTCTTCCGTAGATTCCTCCTCCATATGGATTGTAACCGCCACCACCTCCTCCCTGAAAAATATTATTTTGGAAGGTTTTTAAACTAATTTTTAAAAAAATCTGAAAAAAGCTCACATAGGGGTTGTATCCACCTCCTCCGATCCTTTCTCCTCTCCTCATTCCATCTCTGTAGGCTTCTTCAATGGCCCGAACTTCACCACGGGGTACGTATCCCTGAGCCGTGATCAAAACAACGGCAACGAGCATAAGGAAAATAAGAGATTTCATTTTCTGAAATTGACAATTTTTTTTTCAAATTTTGAAACTTGAGCAATTAAAAAGCTAAAAGCAGGGTTGACTGTATCCTTGGCTTCAGTTCCTGTTTTATACTGTCGCCTCTTCCGGGCCAAGTGGAAAACAATCTTGATGTTTGGTAGGTAAGCCAAAGAATGACGAATAACATAGAAGTTGGCTGAATAAAATTGATAGATCAGATATTTCTAAACAAAATTGGTCAATGTTTCAGTTCATTACAGTTTGTGCCTACATAAACTACGGCAGAAACTAAACACAATGATAAAACAAAAAACATTTTATATCATTTTTTTGACATAAACTTCTATTGCTGTGAAAAAAATGAAATAAAATTATCCATGAAATTGAAATATTGGGAGAACGAGAAATACATTTTTTTTGCAAATCTGCAACCGATTATTTAACATGGGAAATGAAACAATCTTGAAACATTGGTTTGCAGAAAAAAGAAAAATAGTTGAATTTTAATTTTCACCAATTTTTTTGGAGCAGTATTCCGAAAAGCATAGACTACAAAACAAAATTTTGAAAATGGGCTATCTGACTAACTAAACTATAAAAGTTAAATTTTAAGAATTCTTGAAAAGGAAAAAAATAGGGAATCTCTATTGTTCTTATCTGCTTGTCAGTGCAAATTTTATTGTTTTTTAGTTACAAAAATAAAATAAAGCAATTAAGTTTTTTTTAAATACTTTAAGTAACTTAGAAAGCACAAAAATTAATTACCTGATTTTCAATGAAAGAAACTATATAGTTATTGCCAAAATGTGATCAGCGGGCAAATTTTTGCACATCAATTTTCCATGAATCTCCTTATCCAACATTGTCTCTCGAATTGCGTTTTTCATTTCCGCAATACTAAGGGTCGTTTTGGAATGATTCCAGCTTGGCGATATTTTTAAATTAAAAAAAAAAATTTTCTTAAAAAAAATTTTCTGTGAAAATGGGTATTTAACGGTATAATAAATGTTATAAAAGTAGCTTAAAAAGTTAAATGGTTGCCAAAGCTAAATAGATCATTTTGGCTTTTGAATTAAGCCCGAGTTTTATTTCTAGAAGAAAACAAACAAATGTGTGAAAATTGGCAAACTGTCAATTTAAGATGTTTATTTGACAAAAATTTTTTTTTTTCAAATTTTTCTGATTTTGCGATAAAAGCCTAGATCTCATTCCCAGGATTCCGAAAAATACCTCTTTTGCCCATTTTGGATCAACATGAACCGAATGGGAGCGCTTGAAATTTGGCGAAATTACAATTTAAATTGCCGCGAACTCAGCGTCTCCCTATTTCCCACACACTCTCGCCCACTCTAGCCGTGTTTCCGTGCGGCAAACGCGTAAAACGGCCGTTTAAACGCGCCCCTTTTGCAGTCCAAATCGTCTAAAAGGGGTGTGTTTTGGAATCGTGGAAACGACTTCGATGAAATAATTGTAAAGAAACTTTGAAAAATCAATTTTACGAGGTGCATCCCCTTTAATAGTTTGTGGAGGTTGTAATCCATTCGTGGAATGGAAAATATTTGTGTCACGGAAAAATACAAAGTACGAGTATAAAAATAGATTTATTTCATGGTTATGTGCTTGATTTATCGTTATCGACCATAGTAGCCTCCTCCATAAGGATTGTAACCTCCTCCCTGGAACATAGATGCTATTTTCAACATAGTGATTCAACTTACATATCCATAGCCACCTCCTCCTCCAATCCACTCTCCTCTCCTCTCTCCGTCTCGATAGGCTTGCTCAATGGCGCGTATTTCGCCCCGAGGAACCCATCCTTGAGCCATAATCATAGAGAAAGCTACCAGAAGCAGAAGGAAAACTGGCTTCATCATCTGAAAAATGGTTAAAATTTACAAAACAAGCTTTCAAATCAAAGGGAATAAAACTGCGTTAAAAATGAAAAAAAGGTGTGTGATCACTTCCATGCGGAACTGTTTCATAGTGTCAAAGTGCATAAGAAACGTGATTGTTTGAGAAAAACAAATACGTTGTCTGGGAAATTCGCCTAAGAGGAGTGCATGAGACCGCTCTGTGAAGTTTTAGAAAAACACACTTTTGCATTTTAGGGATCCTCTATGAAGTTTTACAAAAAAATCAAAATAAGGGAACAACAGAAAGAAACTACAAAATCTCATAATTCAAAAAATAATTTAAAGGGGAAGGACCGCGTAAAATACTTTTTTTGTGATAAAGTCTAGATCTCATTCCCAGGGTTCCGAAAAAAATATCTCTTTTACCCATTTTGGATCAAAATGAACCGATTTAGGAACGCTTGAAATTTGGGGAAATTTCCGTTTGAATTGCCGCCAACTCTGCGTCTTCCCATTTCCCACTCTCTCTCGCCCACTCTAGCTGTGTTTACGTGCGGCAAATGCGTAAAACGGCCATGTAAACGCGCCCCGTTTGCAACCCAAATCCTTTTGCAAAAGGGGTATCGGAATCTTGGAAACGATGTCTACTCAATGAAACTATAATAAAGATACTTTGAAAAATCAATTTTAAAAGGTCCTTCCCCTTTTAATGAATTTCCGGTGTGTTTTGTGCTCATTCGTTTTTTTTCTCGCGCAGTCTATTTCTGTCCATTTGTTTTCATCTCAACCGAATGATTCGACCGATTCGTCAGCGCCACCCACGGAAGTTTGTTGATCAGCGCCGGTTCTTCGTCTGACAAGAGGAAATTCGTAATTGAGGTGACTCCTATAAAACAAAGCCATGCTCTGATTTTTCACTCTGCCGTCAACCACTGCTTGTCTATTTCCTCTCTCTCTCTCTTTCTCTCTCTCTCTCTCTCTCTCTCTCTCTCTCTCTCTCTTTCCCTCTCACTCTCTCTCTCACTCTCTCTCTCTCTCTCTCTCTCTCTCTCTCTCTTTCTCTCAATCTCTCTCTATGTCTATGTTTCTGTCTCTCTCTCTTCATTTTCTGTAGTTTAGTTGTAAGCTATTCAACTGTTATATTCAGAACATGAAGATCGCACTCGCTCTTTCCTTCCTTGTCCTTGCCGTGTCTTCTCGTCATCACCACAGACAAGAAGGTTTCGAAGGAGCATTTTGGCCCAGTCCCAATTGGCCAGGTTTCCCTCGCTTCGGACCTGGAGGCCCATATCCAGGCTGGCCAATGGGAGGACGCTGGGGAGGCCAATCTGGCAATGGAAGATGGCCTACTGGACGTTGGGGAAATGAAGAAGGTGGCTTTGGAAGAAACAACAACCCTGGAGATAACTTTCCTACCGGAGGAAGATCATCATTCGGTGGAAGGACTACTTCAGATGATGGATTTGGAGCATCTGGGAGAATTCAAGGAGACAGTTTTGATGGTTCCACTGGTCGTGGAAGGTTTCCTGAAAGAACTGTAAAAATGGTTCGTTGCCTCAAAAAAATCTCAATTTTAGAATGGGCGATTTGGACAAGATGGAGGTGCTACTCAAACAGATGGAGGAACCGAAACTGGAACCAATTCTGGAAGAGGTATTGCGTCTTCTGAAGCGCTCTATATTTAATTTTAAGGGTGGAATCGAGGAAGCGGAGACCGCGATTCAGAAAGTGTAACTTCTGGAACTCTGGAAGGTTTTGATAGATCTGGAGCAGAGCCAAGTGAAAGACCCATTTCCTTTGGTGCCACAACTGATCTCTCTCCTTGACTTTTTTGTAAATGTGTAAATATTGTTTTAAGAAAAAAATTGAACTCCAGAATTTGAATTGCTCTCACGATTTTTTGTTCAACAAAATAAAATCAATGCCATAATAGAATTTTTCCGAGAACTAGGATTGGCAACAACTATAAGGTTATTTAAAATGCAAAAGCTGAATCAAAACCGACACTATTTCCGCACCCGTACGACATCGGCCACTGGGCTGAATATGGTTTTTTCACTGGGCAGCAAACCTGAGATATCGGTTAGGTTATCAATATGAAAATCCTTCGATTATTCTGAACTTTGGAAAACGATTTTGCTGCGTAACATTAAAAGTGGCCTAATTCTTTTCACTTTCTTTGGTCAGCCGTGAGAAACTCTCTCCTTTTTTTGAAAAGCGGCCTGCAAGCTTTCTGTCGAAAGCAACCGGAAAAATGTGTTTTGGTAGCGGCCTCAGGTTGCCTATTTTTGTTGGAAAACACCCTGAAGCACCCTGCTTTTTTCAAAAAGCAACGTAGTTTTTTTGGGTTTTTTTTAGAAGCTGCCATCTGCTTTTTCATAGTGACTTTTTTTCATTTTTCGTTTCCAAGAACCACATTCGTTATGCTTTCTGTGGATAGCCGTCTTAAGCATCTCATTTTATATGAACACCTGCCTTTGGCTTTGCCTTTTCTTAGAAAGCAGTGTATTTTAAAACAGAAATAATCAGTCTCAAACTACGGGTTTTGTCAATATTTTACACAAATTTTGGAAGCCAGGAAACAAATGTCTACAAAAACCATCAAAATTGTAAAGTGTTCTTTCGAAAACGCGTACAATTACAAAACACAGGCCCTGAAAGTACAAAAGTTACAAAAGATGTCCTTCCTTTTAATCCTGGTGTGATAATACCTGTTCTTATCGACTGCCATAGGATTTCTTGAGTACTTTGGAAAAACGAAAGGTGTCATTCATCAAACTTGATTCAATTCAATCTCGTGTGGAACAACATCTTTTTACTCTACGCAGTTGCTGAAATGACAGTCTGCGACCTCGGTTTAAAGCTTAAAAGGACCCTCGGAAGAACGAAGATCGAACTTTCCAGTTCTCATTTTCGCATAATTTCGCTAAAAACCTTGCTCTTTATCATCACCCATATTGATTAAAATTATCACCCTTCTGTATTTTACAAATAATTTAATTAAATTTAAATAGAATTTAAACAAAAAATAGAGTTTGGGGCAAAACATTAGCACAAAAAAGACCTCTGCATTTTAATATAATGTTTTTAATATAGTATCTATTTTTGAAATCGGGTTATTGCTGGCGCGCGTGGCATGGAATAAATATGATAACTGCAATAAATTCGTTATGAATTCATTGAGTGTTCTTCATGGAAAACCATGCAAAAAAAATAGTTTAAACGCAAACTTTTGGAAAAAACATTTTTTTAATCGGATATGCTTCTAGAATTTCATAAAACCTTATTTTGTTAGCAAATATTTTTACTTTTGGAAAAAAAATATTTTAATCGGATATGCTTCTAAAATTTTTGAAAAATCTTTTAATCGGATATGCTTTTAAAATTTCACGAAACCTTGCATTTAAAGGGGCCATCATATGCTAATTCCCCATTTCAATTAGATTAATTTTTTCAAACACCGCTACAAACAACGGTTTTTCACAAATGGGCTGATTAGCATAGTCTTTTTTAAAAGGTTTAGTAAATCCAAATCACTATTTGCCTCATTTCACATAAGGTTCGGTGTTTTGAGAAAAAAACCTCTTGTATAAAAAACATCTTTTAGTCGTGAATAATTAGTTATTTTTCCAAAATTTGTTTTGTTTTTACCCAAAGTCGAAATTTTCAGAACGAATGAAACACCTCTTTCTTCTCGTCCTCTCCTCCGCCGCTGTGTCCGGAAATCGTGAATCTTCCTTTTATTCCTTAAACTTCAACTTTTCAGTTCGGGAGAAGCACCAGCTCCGGGCTATGCCTGGTCCCATCGCGGCTGCCATGCCTGGCCCCTTGCCGGCTGCCCCTCCTGCTCCCATCGGAGTAGATCCTGGATTTAACCCAGGAGGGGGCTACAACTCAGGAGGGGGTTACAACACGGGCGGTGGAGTGACGCCCGGTGGAGGCTACGGCCGTGGGGGTTCTTACCCAACAAGTGGAGGTGTCCTACCTCCAGGAGGATACAACGGTGGCAGTTTGCCTATTTCCACTGGCGGAGGGGCCTACCCAACCGGGGGGCGTAGCCTCCCTCAGCCGGGTGGTTACGACAGGCCGAATATGCCTTTTCCGCCAACTGGAAGACCTAACTACGGAGGAAGCTCGGGTTACGGTAACGGAGGGGCTAATCCAGGATCGGGAAGCTACAAAAGACCGGTTAGTAAATTGAAACACAGTAACCTAAGGGTTATAGGGAGGGTACAATGGTGGAAACATGCCTTTCCCTACCACTGGACGCCCCCCTTATGGAGGAGGAAACTCCGGGTATGGGACGGGAGGAGGATACAACAAACCCGTGAGTTATCACAAATTACGAAAAAAATAAGAGAGAGAGAGAGAGAGAGAGAGAGAGAGAGAGAGAGAGAAAGAAAGAGAGAATACACTCATTCCACTTGTAAAACTTACAAATTCTGTAAAGTAAAAGCAATACTTTTTTATAAACGGATTTCACTTTTTTCAGAACTATGGTCATGGACGAAAGTAATGTAATCCCAACTTCACGGATATTTTCTGCCAATCTGGTAGTAAACATAAAGTTTTGTATTTCATGTTTTTGTAGGAGACAATAGTGAACTAGCTATATGCCCTGGAGATTGGTAGAGGGAGATAGAAATACAAAGAAAGAGAGAGAGATAGAAATACAGAGAGAGAGATAGAAAAACAGAGAGATAGAAATACAGAGAGAGAGAGAGAGAGAGATAAAGAAAAGAAGAAGAAAAGAGGAGAAAAAGAGAAACCTAATGTTCTGCTGATCTCACTTTTTGGTCTAACTAGTTTCTCAATAAAACCGAAAATCGTGTTGACAGGACGTCGTAACGACCATGAAGTGACGTGAATGACCTTGTTATGCACAGTGGCAAATACAAAATCAAACAATACAACTTTACTTTTTTTAACCTCTTGATGTATTTCTATTTTCTGACTCATTGCTACTCAACCCATGGAACTTCCGTCTCACCGAACACACAGTCATTGTTCAGTGAATTCCTTTAGTGTCAGCGAAACGACTGCTTTTTCGGCGATCAAGCGATCTTAACACTTTCTCAGGGACGGTCACTTTACGCTGTGTGGCGACAATAGAACCCTGTTTCTTTAGTCTTCCTTCTCCTACAAAATCACCCGCCGTAGGTTCTTGGAGTCAGACTCGTCTCTTATGTTTCACTGTCTTTCTGGGTCTCTGTAGTTTTCTTTCTCTCCTCTCTCTCTCTCTCTCTCTCTGTATTATTTAATATTTATCATTTTGGACGGCGCTTACCTTTGCGATTCCTTGAAGATTTTCATGTATCTGTCTCGTTGTCTATTTGTTTCTTTGTTTCTCTCTCTCTCTCTCTCTCTCTCTCTCTCTCTTTCTCTCTCTCTCTCTCTCTTTTCTGTCTATCAATTTTGTAGGCATGTCTCTTTGCTTCTCTGTTTCTTAGTTTTTTTGACATATTTGTCTCTGTCCATCATCTTTTCTTTTGTTTTTTACTCACCTTCTTATGCGTTTTATCTTACCACAAATGCTTCTTTTTAGATGAAGGGAGTCATTTGTCTCCTTCTTTGCGGAACCGCCGTTTTGGCCCAGATGAGGGCACCTCCAGGCTTCGACCCCCAGGTTACTTTTGCACCCGGCGGCAACTGGGGCGGTAACGGAGGCCGCGGCCCCAACGGAGGTCGCGACGACTGGAACCAAGGAGGCAGCTGGAACAATGGGCCTGGCGGCCGGCGACCCAACGGCGGACGTGATGACTGGGGCAACCAAGGAGGCAACTGGGGAAACAACGGCGGAGGACGCCGACCAGGTGGAGGCCGCGATGATTGGGGAGGCAACGGAGGCCGCGGACCCAACGGCCGTGACAACTGGGGAAACCAGGGAGGCAACTGGGGCAACAACGGCGGAGGTCGCCGTCCTGGACCTGGAGGCCGTGACGATTGGGGAAACCAAGGAGGAATCGGAGGAGGAGCTAGACCTAATGGACCCAATGGAGGTTGGGGAAACCAGGGAGGTATTGGCGGAGGAGCCAGGCCCAATGGACCCGGAGGAAATGACTGGGGAAACCAGGGTGGAATCGGCGGTGGAGCTCGGCCCAACGGACCTAATGGAGGATGGGGAAACCAGGGAGGCATTGGTGGAGGAGCCAGGCCCAACGGAGGATTCAACGATGGATTCAACCAAGTGAGTATTTCCAAATGCTTCGATTAGCAAGTAAATAAGCAAACGACCCAATCGTTGTCAACTTTTGTAACCATACGTTAGCCAATTTCTCACCCTAAAACTCTTTCTTAGAACCGGAAAACTTCAAACTGATGCTGATCTTTTTCTTACACTTTGATATCAAAAGATCGGCCCACTTAGGAGTGTAACATTCACACACAGATGACCTTACGTGAATATCAATCGATTTGACTATCTACATTTTCCTGAAAATTGCGTGCAATAAGATCCTGTTAAAGCAATCATTGAAAAACTTTGTTGTTTATTTTAAACGTTCATTTTAGGGAGGCGGATTCCACGATCACGACCACGGTCACTTCGGCAGGAAATAATTTACGTGTAAATTTTTTGTGTTATAAATAATTTGTTATTCAAACTTGTTGGCAAAACAAAATTTAAAATTTAAAATTCCCGGAAAAGCTGAAATTAAAAAAATATGTAGTTCAACCTCTCTCTCTTATTCACACACACGCACACATACACAGAGAGACACAAACACACACAATCTCTCTCTCTCTCTTTTCTCTTTCTCTCTCTCTTTTTCTCTTTCCCTTTATACCTCTCTGTCTCTCTCTATCAGTCTGTCTCTCTCTCTTTCTCTCTCTCTATTTCTCTCTCTCTCTCTCTCTCTCTCTCTCTCTCTTCTTTTTTCTCTCTCGTTTAAGATTGGTCTCTGATTTGTCACTGTTTTTTTAACACCTTTCAATCAATTCATATTTGTCATTATTTTTCCCTTATTTCAAAGTCCTACCTGCAATTTTAAACCAAACCTCAGTGATAAATAAAACAAGTGGTTCGCAGGTGACACCTGTCTGCAGCAAATTGCCTACTGGAAAGCCAATCAGAATGATCCAGTGCCCCCCGCTCAAAACACCATCACCGCTTTATTACTTAACATTTTCTATATTTTCTTACATAGCTATAATTATCAACAGTTATGTGATCTTCTGTGTATTATTTCGCTCAAGACCTGAAATTGGGAAATACAAGTGGTACCTTTTATGGCATCAGATATCTACGTTCCTTAATGATTTATTGGTAAGAGCCGCATTTAGGGAATTTTCCATATTTATATTTTCCGAAAAAATTATTTTCAGATAAGTTTGCTTACAAAGCCAACAATTTTTTATCCACTGGCCATTGGTTTTCCCGAAGGACTTTTTACAAAGTTTGGACTGTTGCCTACTCATTATCAAGTGCAAATTGTATTTATGTCGATTGTGAAGACAGTGGCATCCGTTATACACTTATTTTTCTATAGGTATCGAATTGTCAAAGGACAAAGTAGTTTTACTATGTATGACAACATTATATTGTGCTGTCTATATTCTGCGGTTATTGTGCCTGGCATAGCATTTTCGGTTGCATATGAAGACCAGCAAACTTTGGGAATGGAATTGAAAACGGTAGGCATTGAAAATCAGAGACCTACAAACATGCAGTCAGAGAGAAAGAAAGAAAAGAGAAAACGAAAAACGAGAGAGAGAGAGACAGAGAAAGAAAGAAAGAAAGAAAGAGAAAGAGAAAAAGAGAGGAAGAGAGAGAGAGAGAGACAAAGATATAAAGAGACATAGAGACAATTTCTGTTCAGAAGTTTTCATGCGTAACAAACGACATTTTACGCATCCCAAACATGGCTCTCTACAATCCGTGGAAAATAACATTTTTTCTTTGCATTCCTCTAGGAATTTTAATATTTGTCTATATCGGAATTTGCTTTCTCCTCATTTACCTTACCAACAAGCATATTTCAAATTCGGCAACGTCTAAACGAACTGCTTCTCTCCAACGACGTCTTCTTAAGCAATTAACAATTCAAGTTTTGATTCCCATGATTTTTGTTTATATACCGGGCGGGTTAATAGTTCTGATCATTGGAACCCTCACATTTGGCTTTGCGGGTAGGTAAAACTCATTCAAAACGGAAACATTTTCAGTAATTGGTGATATTTTTCTTGTGGCAGTATCTATTTTTGGCCTGATGGGGTCGATTGTTCTTATAGCTGTGAATCCTCATTTTCGGTGTTTCAAGTGGAAAAATTCCGCTGTTGTGGCAAAAGTATCTTCGGTTTTTGTTGTTGTTAGGCCTAAGAATTAGACCTGGCTTGAAATAAACGTTGAATCGGTTTCTTGTATAAAATATGCTAGTCTATACCCTTGAGTCCCCAAACCTAAACATATTCCTTATATGATCTGGAATGCAAAAGGGGCGAGTTTACACGGTCACTATACGCGTTTGCCGCACGTAAACACGGCTAGAGTGGGCGAGAAAGTGTGGGAAATGAAGAGACGCAGAGTTGGCTGCAATTCAAACGGCATGTTCCCCAAATTTCAAGCGTTTCTAAACCGATTCTGAATATAGACATCAACTATACAAAAAATACCGAATTGGTCAAAAATGCAAAATCTTACCTAAAAACTAATTTATCAATACTGAGTCGATTATGTTTGAAAACCATTTAGCAGAGGTGGTTTTGAATTTTGTGAAAATCAAAATCTTTTGATCGCTCTTTCTAGAGGTCTAAGATATATTTTGTTCTATTTTATACGATTAGCCAAACCACCCTACTATTTTGCTGTTCGCTTTTTTACGCATATGAATTGTTCTCTTTTTATAAGTATTCTTTGAAGTATGAAATCCACTTCACAAAAAAAGTTATGCGTAAATTGAACCTGTGAACTTAATTCCATTTCGGGAAAAATGGCATTATTTTGGTGAATTTCGGCATAAAAGTCCGGTGCTTTCTGCAAAGCAAAACCTCAACATAGAAACTGATTGTTAATTCATGCGTGAAAAAGCGAGCCGCAAAAAGGGTGGGTGGTTTTATTCCTCATCGAATAAAAAGAGAACAATAAAAATATTAGAACGCTATAAAAAGAGAACAATAGATGTTCAACTTGGCAAACTTTTCAAATCCCAAAAACCACCTCTGGCCGGTGCATAATTTTACAAATTATTATAAATACCTAAGTAACAAATTTTGCCAATGTTCATTCCACGTCAATCGGTTCTGCAAAATATGAAGATATTATGCCAGAGGTGGTTTTTGGGATTTGAAAAGTTTGCCAAGTTGAACATCTATTGTTCTCTTTTTATATCGTTCTAATATTTTTATTGTTCTCGTTTTATTCGATGAGGAATAAAACCACCCACCCTTTTTGCGGCTCGCTTTTTCACGCATGAATTGTTCTCTTTTTATAATTTTTCTTTGAATAATTACAACTATTAACAAATACATTTTAATTATTATTAATAGAACCACCCAAAGTAAACCTCAAAACTAACGCCGGGTGAGGTGGCACAACGTGGTCGCCGCAATCTAACACAATTAATCTTCAGGAAATATCGACGTTAAGCAAAAAAACTACGAAATAATTTTTTGCTTTTTATTACACAAGACTTCATGTTTTTAATTGTACTTGTTTACTATAACAGCTAAACCAAATTGCCACCTATAAACAAAAAAAAATAAAAGATGAAAAAAAAACAAATTAACATTTGACACTATGAGGAAGCGTTTTATGTTAACAAGCAAAAATGATTGCCCAAAGCGGGATTCGAACTATGGTCGTGAGATTCAGAGTCCAATGCGTGCGCCATTACACCAAGAGGGCGCCGCGCGGCCTATTGAAAAGCGGTGTTATCATCCGCTTTCTTTTATTTTTCAGTCAAATTGGCTGAAAGTTGGCGCGCACGGAGTCAAGAATAGTTCCAACAAACTGCCGAAATTTCGTTTGCCTAGCTCTATCCGTTCACCCGTAACAACTTTGTAATCACACGACGGGAGACATCGCCATTTCAGGCAGCGGAGAGCGCAATTGATTTATTTGCGTGTCGTTTGTCTTGTGATTGGGTACTAGCAGAAATACCCAACCTTTTACCTTCATACTCGACATCGGTTATCTGTTGTTCACAAAAATTAAAAAGGTAAGTTGGGAAAGCAAAAATTTACCATTTGAAGCCACGTGGAAACTTTGTTTTATATCAAACAAAAAAAATTGCTGAAAGTTGGATTCAAACTCGAATCATGAGAATTGGAGTTTAACGTGTCCACCATATCACCAAGAGTGGCCGCTCGGTCAAATGCTCACATCTGCTTGTTTTTCAACAAAATAGTCTTAAACTTTGCGTGACGCAAGATATATGCAGTTCCTACAATGGGATTAATTTTGGCGGTCAAAGCTTTATCCGCTCGCCTACATCAACACGCTAATTCAGCGAAAGACATCGCCAATCTAGGCTGCAGAGAGGACTCAAACCACCGCGGAACCAATACTTTTAGCAATTTTATTGAGGCAAATTCATAAAGTTCTGTGGATATCATAGACGCCGATATACATTGAGTGGAGGAAGTCAGTTAGCATATGCGTTCTCCGTTATTCCTAGTTCCTATAATCCCGATTTGTCATTGCGCGTCCGCTAATGTAAAAACGGAAAGCCGTTCATTAATAAAGCAAATGATTTGCAGGTGCCATTTCAGAATCCAACCGACCTAATTGAAATTGTTCTCCGTCAGAATGGTCGACTGCCCCCCTCTAAAAACTCCTTCAGCCTCCTACTACACAACTCTTTCCATCTTTTCGTACATAGCCCTTGTAGTAAACTCTTATGTATTTTTCTGTGTATTGTTTCGATCGAAACCTGAAATAGGAAAATATAAGTGGTATCTGCTTTGGCATCAATTGTCTGCCTTCGAAAATGACATACAGGTAAATAATCGTTTTCAGTCGGTACTACACCGTTTTAGATAAATTTATTGACTCAACCTACAATTTTTTATCCTTTGGCTATTGGTTTTCCGAAAGGACTCTTAACCAAGTTTAATTTTTTGGGTACTCATTATCAAGTGCAACTAGTATTTATTTCGATCCTAAAAACCGTTGCTACGGTCATTCATTTGTTTTTGTTTCGGTTTCGAGTTGTGAAAGGACAAAGAAGTTTTACTATTTTGGACAAGATCTTGTTGGGATGTTGTTATTCGTCTGGGGTTGTTCTTCCAGTGTTAGCACTTACGCTTGCTTTTGAAAACCAGCAAAGTTTGGGTACAGAATTAAAAGCGGTATGTGCTTATCGGCATGCAACAGAGAGCGAGAAAGATAGAAAAAGAACCAGAAATGTTAAATAAAACCGTCTTTCAGTCCTTTTCTTGCGTCACCGACGACATTTTACAAATTCCACACATTGTCTTTTACAACCAATGGAAAATATCATATTTTCTTTGTCTTCCGTTAATGATCATTCTTTGTTCCTACATTGGAATTTGTTTTGTCCTAATTTTTCTTACAAACCAACACATTTCAAAATCTTCTTCTTCCCAAAGAACTGCTACCCTACAGCGCCGTCTTTTAAAACAACTTATTCTTCAAGTTTTAATTCCATTGATTTTTGTTTTCATTCCAGGAGGGTTAATACTTTTAATCATTGGAACTGTAACGTTCGGATTTTCAGGTAACCCAAAAATTTAATATAGACAAACTTTGTTTCAGTTGTCGGTGATTTTTTTCTTGCATCTGTGTCTGTTTTCGGCTTGATGGGATCGTTTGTGCTCATTGCTGTTAATCCTCATTTTAGACCTTTTAAGTGTAAAAGACCTTTTAGGGTTAAAATTTCTGAGATCTTCGCTGTAAGAATTGCCAACCAGAATTGATTTTCGATGCGTAGCGTTCAGTGTAGCAAAAATAAGCTAATAAATTTCAATGTTAAATATAGCACCAGGTGGATTCGTTTATACATACAAAATTCATTGGTATACACAAACAACTACCGGAAGCAAATTAACTGATTTCTTCATAGAAATAGGTTATCAAAAAATACACAATTTCATAGAAAACAGTCAACAGAAAAGTTCTTATCAATTTCCTGGTGGTTTAGATAAAGCACCAGGTGGATTTTGCAGCCAAGCCTACTACTGAGTACAGCCAATGCAAAAAGTTTTTCAAAACGTCTTTTTCTTTTTTCCTTTCATTTTTTAGTAAGAATTAAGATTTATCAGAATTCTGTTAGACCTAAAGTTGACTTAAGTGCCTTTATAGGGGTCCTATCACTATTTGTTTTCTAAAATTGACAACCGCCACATTCTTCTTCTTACAGATACAAAAAATGCAGTTGAACTTCCTATAATGAGGATTCATGTAGATTAAAACCATTGATCCAATGAGGCCGTACGATGAACAAGTAATCCAAAATATTTCGTTAATTTCTGCAAAAATGAGTGATTAAAAAAAACGAAAATAATGTTTAAAAAAACAATGTATTATACATACATACTTGCATAACCAAAAGTAACGGTTCCAAGAACAAAAACTAGAAAGCCACCAGGAAGGCAAACCAAGAATAATGGAATCAATACTTGTAGTATAAGCTGAAATAGCAACCGGCGCTGAAGAGTTGCAGTCCTTTGTGATGTTCCAACGGACGATATATGACGCATAGTGAGCATTATCACGATCACACAAACACAAACAAAAATTAGAAGTGCGCCACCAACAGGGATACCAACAAATATGGAGAGTCGTTGTTGTGAATAGAAAACAATATGGGGGATGTTAACTATGTTTTCGGTTACACATGAATATTTCTGAAAATTGTTTCACTGAACGAAAAAAACAAAAAAAAAACAATCACAACTTTTGTTTAACAAAAGAAAAAATGTCGGCAGATTTTTTTCATTTTGTTTTGGTAAAATAGAAAGAAAACAAATAACTTACATCTTTTAAAGTGATGGAAAGTGCCACCTGATCTTCATAAGCTATTAACCATGAAAGACCCACAATCAACGCTCCTGGATACATGACCAACAATACAATTTTCGACTTCCATGAAAAACGATTTTGTCCTCTTGCTGCTCTCAGTCGATACAGAAATAAGTGAGCTACAGTAGCCATAGTCTCAAAAATTGTTATAGAGGCAAGCATGACTTGTGCGTGGGTACTTATTAGTGAATACTTTGACAACACGCCACTGGGGTACCCCATACTAAATGGTAGCAGAACCGTGGGTTTTGTCAAAAAATTTGCCTAGAAAAAACAGTGAGGAGATTGAAAATATTACCATTAAGTCATTTGCTAAAGCCCACTGCTGATGCCAAAGAAGATGCCATTTATACTTAGCCATTTGAGGTGGTGAACAAAATAGAATACAAGCAGACGTATAGGTGCTTACTAATATTGTAATAATTGAAAGAATTGTCAAAAAGTTAAAATAGTTTAAACTTGGAGGTTCAAGCGGAGGGCAACTATGCATTGAGTCACGATTGCACTTAAGTAGGACACCTGCTATGGAATGGGGCAGACAATTAGTGTTTTTTGAGCATCGAAAATCAGCAGCGGGTTGACTTGCTTGGAAAACGAGTACTTAGTGAACAGCATAAATTATTAGCATGGAAAGAGCGTTTTTTCCTTGCGGGGGAGCTTAGAAAAGTGATGTAAAGAAATATGGTTAGCCGTTTTTATACCAGTAACCTTTTATTTTCATAAAAGTTTTTAGTATTTAAAATAAACCCTTTTGCATTGTCTCATTGTCTCCGTTAATTAATCTTTCTCCGAGTCTCTCTCTTATTTTCTTTTTGCAAAAACAAGTTTTTCAATTTGATTTATTGCTGTGTTTAAACAACGGTTGGCTTAGCAGCTTCAGTTACCGCAATAGCCTCTGCAACCTTAGGTTCTTCAGTGACAGCAGGGGTCACATCATCGTTGGTCTTCTTAGTCACAATAGTAACAGTTTCAGGAACGGATCCTTCCTCTGCATTGACAGCTGCCACGGCATCAACCGGCTTTGGCTTTTCAGTGATAGCCGCAGTTTCAGCAGTGGGCTGTTCCGTAACAACGGCAGTTTCTTCTGTCTTTGTTTCTACAACAGCAGGCGCAGCAGTTTCAGCAATGTTGGAGCTTCCGACGGTGGGAACGGCAGCAGCAACCTTTTTGTCAGCGGTGATTGGGAAGGTCTGAAAACACAATGAAGGCATTTGACTGAAAAAAAAAACAAACAATCTTGTTTAAATCTTCAAGATTCTTGGCGACGACTGATGCAAGGTTGGATTCTTTGATGTTCTTGAACATGCGCTCTTTGACCTCATTCCTCTGAAAAAGTTACTGTTGATGATTTTTGATACAAAATATAATAAAGATAAAACCGGTACACAAAAACTAACCTTTTTCGAGTTTGTTGTTTTTTGCGACTTCTTATTAAACTTTTTCTTTCCAATGACTTCGTTATGATCAAAAGTCTGGAAGTTTTTGTAAGGCTAGTTTTGTTAAAATTTCTACAAATCTGGACATTATGTGAAGCTTAGAAACCAAGATATCGAAAAAGTTAGATTGATCCATTGTCTCATGTGTGAAGGTCCTGATAAAGGCTTTCTGAAACGTTAAACTTGTCTAACAATTCGCAAGTCCATTTCACCTCTTGCTTAGCCGATGGAGGCGAAGCATGGAATTTGGCGTGCTGAAAACAAATTTCTCAGCTTACAGGTGACTTACGAATTTTTGAATGAGTTCCATCCTTTTTTCGGCGACTTCGAGGTAGTTTGATTGACGAACATTAGAGGTCATAAATTCAAAAAGGGAGTTTTTCTAAACAAACAAAAATTTGCTTGCAACCATTGTAGTGTTCACATTCATTGGAATAGGTTCATGGCTGTGTTTCTTATGTGCGTGACGTTTTGAGATTTCGTGGTGTTCGGGGTGAGGACAGTCGGCAATCTAAACCAAAAGGAATATTATTTTTCTTTTAAAATATTATGTGTTTTGTTTTTAATGGTTCGAATAAAAACAAAAGTTGGGTAAGCCAAATTACCTTGTGATCCTGATGATCATGGTTGGCATGGTCATGGTCCTTGTGATCGTGGCGCTTGTGGATGTTGTGGAATTCGGGGTGGGGGCAGTCGGCTTTCTTTAACAAGTTGCTTAGACCGAGCTTAGACACACTACCTTATGTTCGTTGTGCTTGTGGTCAGCATGACGTTTTGTGATTTCGTGGTGTTCAGGGTGGGGGCAGTCATCAATCTAAAAAGTGTTAAATTTTGCATTTTCCTTCCGTACACTTTGTTGTAAAACAAACCAAGCAGGGTAATCCCTTTTCACACACACAAATCGGGTTAGTTAAAACAGTTTGGAAAACAGCAACAGCTGATTATAACATTAGCCTTTCTTAATGTTTAAACTACGCGCGAAATTTCTTAAACTACCTTTACTAACAAACTACCTTGTGGCTCTGATGATCTTGGTTGGCATGGTCATGGTCCTTGTGATCGTGGCGCTTGTGGATGTTGTGGAATTCGGGGTGAGGGCAATCCGCTTCCTCAGCAAATTTATATTAAACAAAGTTTTTGAAAAATACCTTATGTTCGTTGTGCTTGTGGTCAGCATGGCGTTTCTGGATGTCGTGATGCTCGGGGTGAGGACAATCGGCAATCTTAAACCAATACTGGAATTTCCCACACCGTGAACGAACATATACTTAACTAATAAATTCTTTAAAGAATCTTTTCAAAACGTTTGATTAACTTATGCTAAAAGAAGCGACCCACAAACAAATTGTGGCTCCTCATCGTAATATCCAAAAACGATTGTTAAAACGCTTTAAAAAACAAAAAAATATTTCAAAAACAATTTTTTGAAAAGCCAACAAACAAGTTGTTTTGCCAACATTCTACATATTAACGCCACGGCAAAAATTTTAGCCAATGGATCAGAACTAAACCACAAAACCGCATTGTACTGTTAGAATTTAATGCCCCGCTGCGCAGGTTTTTGCCATCTAGGTTAGGCAAAAATCGGTCGCCTCTTGGGCGGTTGGGCGGTCTTTTCAAGTTGTGAACTCTCGGGTTGGGTACCAAACTGCGGCTACGTCGCTTTGCGGGTGGCAACCGCGCTTTGGTACCCTCCTTTTGCTTTCTCAACTGGTCACTTTGCTCGGAAATCGAAATGTGTAATTCAAACTTTTGATTAATTTGTTGCGCAGCTAACGAACATTTATACAAAGTCAATTTTTTAAAAAAACTGTTGACTGTTTTTAATCAAACAATTTAGTATACTATGTTTAATACAATTTGCAGCAAGCCTTATACAAAAAGATTTCAAATAATTTTAAGAGAAAAATGTTACCTTATGGCCCTTGTGGTCGTGGTTTTCGTGGTCATGATCGTCGTGACGTTTTTGAATCACATGATTTTTGTTGTGGGGGCACTTGGCATGATGCTAAAATAATACATTCAAAGCGTGTTTTGGTATAGTCTGAAAGAGTCTGGCTTCCTTGTTTAAATGTGCCTTTTAGGTGCGTTTGTGGTTTTTTCTAGGACGTGATGTGTATGCAAGAGGAGTGAAGTGTGAGCGTGTGTTAGGTATCTGTGTACGTTTGGTCTTTTTTGAGTTAGTTGTGCCCATGTATGTGCTTGTGCGTAAGTGTGTTGTGTGGGTGTTTTGCGTGTGTGTGCACGTGTGTGCGCGTGTGTTTGTATTTGTCTGAAAACAAAAAAGCGTTTTTTTCAGTTGCGTTGATTGGGTCTGTCTGTCAGGTTGGCAGATTGTGGTTGGTCGTTTTACCTTGTGATGATGTGCTGCTACAGCAAGGATGGAAGCCGCAATGACACTCAGAAGAAAGAGGAAACGCACGTGGGAAAAGCAATTTGTCGGCGAAAAATCGTAAAATCTACCGTCTGCTTGTCTTTGACAAAACGAACATTTATGTGTTTGAATTAGACCGTGTGAACCAAATGCAAAACATTGCTGCATTTCTTTGCAAAACTAAACATGAGTTGTAGAGCTTTTCATTTTTGGATCTGGTTAGAAGCTTGCACATTTGTCGGTTTTTTGAGATAACTGACGATAAACATAGGTGAAAAAAATATGGGAAAGTTTAAAAAAAACATGCAAAAGGCAAGGTTGTCTGAAAAGCGAAATAGTGAATAATTCACTCACTCACTCTCACTTACGCATTCAGTCAATTGCTTTCTCTCTGTTTACTCAAGTCTATATTTCTCCTGGTAGAGTTTTGTTTTTATAAAGTATTTGGTTTGCATTTTGTGGTTGGAAGTTTAAAAAAAATATTTTGTTAGTTGTCTCAGTGGCTTGAAATTGGGTCTAAATCTAATTTATCGGTTAGTCCTGTTAGTTCCCCAACTTCGTCGCTGCCTGCCACAATGCGTCTTGTGGTATTAATTTTTTAAACCTATCTTGTGCATTTAGATCCTGAACTTTTGTTTCACACTGAAACTCTGCATACACTACTCACATTTTTGAATTTGAGTAATACCTACTTTTTTCCAGATACGTGTTCTACAGCAGTTTTAAAGTTTAAAAAAATCCATATAAAATGGTAAACTTTGTTTCCTTTCAAACAACAGTCACCTTTGCCAAGTTGGTAGCTAGTCATTTAAATTCAACAGTTGTTGAGTGTTTTCTGCCATTTGGTGACATGCACAAAACAAAACCGCACCACAATGTGCGCATAGGTTCAAACGTAATTTGGAGCTGATACTGCACTGAAACGATTTGTTGTTTTCGTGAAATTTTATTAGCAATATAAATGCTTTCCCTTATAATACTTGAAATTTTCTTTTTTTTGTTTTTTAAAGAGTTCAAAAGAAGACATTTTCCCAACGTTAGAAACAAAAAAGGCAACGATTTATGACTAACGATTTCGCCAATTTTACAAAGATACACACTCGAGTAACGCGTTCAGCTTTCAAATAAATTTTTTAGATTTTGATTACTTTTTTGTTGAGAAGGTCTTTACAATTAAACAACTTTTGGATTTTAGTATGCAGCGTTGTAATTGTTTGAAAATAAAGTTAATCTTTTTTTAAGTCCTTTAAAGCCGTGCATAACCACACACTTGTTTCAGGCAAGTTTTCCAAATAATGTTTTCCTTACATACAAACCAGAAACTCAAATCAGTTACTCAAAGCGTTTCACAAGTGTCGTTTAGAACATTGTCAAAGACATGTGTTTTCTGCAAACGATCGGCTCCGCTTATCATAAAATTTTTAATGTGATCGCAGGGAACAAATTAAATCCCACGATTTCATGGCTGCGAAAAAGCAGACAGTATAAAAATCCGGCATCTAAATTGTATTTGTGCCACCATGCGTCTTCTCCTCCTTCTAGGCGCAGCTGCGTTTTGTGTATCCGCTGAGATCGCAACTTCTGGTGAGTTTCGTTTTCATCAGTCTTCGAAGGCGAACCTCACACCGTGACGTCCGAAAACATGCGCGCACCCGTAGATATACACATATTCACATTTACAAAAAAACGCACATGTACACATGTACACATGCACGCACATACACACATTCGCATATACATAAATACATACTAAGACACTTACACACTTACACAAACATACAAACACAGATTTAGTTGACGTATGCAGAATTAAACCGTTTTGAATTCGTTTAAGCATTTGTTTAAAGGTTTCAAAACCGTTTAAGCCGTTGTTATAAAGTGAGGCATTGCAAGCTACTGCTGAATGATACAGTTTAAACGCGAATTATATCAAAGAACAATTGCATGGCCCATTTGATGGTTTCGCTGATTACGGATAAACGCAGCCGCGTTGTGTGCAATCTCTGGCAGAATCGCAATAGTCTAGGAAAACAGTTTCATAGTTTGTGGCCATGTTGATCAACAAAAAATGTGTTAAACCTACTCTTCGAGCTTAAAAAATACAAATTTTTCTCTGAGTATTCTTATAATCAATTCATTATGAATTACAATTGCTTTCAAGCTTTACCCATCGCATCAGATGGAGTAACTGAAGCAAAGTCAGAATCTGTCAAGGAGATCGATGCCACACAAGAAATAATTAATGCTCAGACTACTGACGCTCCAACTGTGAAGCCCGTAAAAGTCGAAAAAAAAGGTACTGTTATTAGCTATTGTAGTTTTCTAATAAAACTTGCTGATGTTTTGACAAATCTGAGTACAAACGTTTTACGTAGGTACGTTTTGATAAGCTCATGTTTAGCTCTCCCAACGAAAATTGTCAACGAAGAAGCTGGCGATATTGACACAACTAAGAACACAATAACTACTGAAGCTCCAAAATAGGAAGATCATTAAGGGAAAGGCCTACGACCCTAAGGTAAAAGCATCAAAGGAATTAAAGCCTGCAACCCTTGGTACAAAAACAAAGAACAACAAGAAACAAACAGTTGGTCAAAAACAGAAATATAACAAGGTTCGTAATTTATACAGCGTCGGTCTCGATGTTGATCAGTTTTTTTAAAACACGCCTTTTTTAGAATGATAAAAAGAACAAGCAAACAAAAAGAAATGGTAACAAAACTCAGGCCAGGAAGCAGAATAAAAGCCAAAAGAAACATGTCCCAAAGCAGTACAATTCTTACAGAAGTTTTTTCCCGTTTACATCTAGGGACCAGAAGGAAACAGTGCAGCTTTTCGTGAGTTTGTTTAGCAATTAAAAGAAATTCTTTAATTACTTATAACCGTTTTGAAAACGGTTATAAGTAATTATAGACTCTCTTTTGGTTTATGATTTGGTTGATGGTTTATGACTCGCACACGTGCGCAATTGTCGACTGCGGCGGGGGTAACGCCAATTTCAGTAACAACGCTAAAATGAGAAAAAAACTTTACGTAAACTTAACGCGGCGCGCGAAAACTTTACGTCATTTTTCTCGTTTGAGTTTTTTTTTAAATTTCGATTTTAAGAACCCGTGTGGTTTGAGTTGAGTTGGTCTTTCTGTACGTTCGAAAAAATTAAATATTTTCCTTAAAAGGAAAAACAACAAATTTCAGGTCTCCTTCGGACCAGCACCTTTTAAGCAGCAAAAGAAAAGAAACTACTACAAGCCCAAAAAAAAACAACAACCCCCCTAGGATGACGGTACAACCTTAGGTAAAATTCTCAACAAAGAAATCTGTTTAGTTGAACGATCTCCGCGTCGAAATTTTCACGCTCATTCATGTATCTAATTTTTTTTACTAAAGCAGCTGAAAAAATTCACGTTCTTCAACAGTTTGTGAGTTAATTGTCAACCTTTTGGCAACAATAAGTTTAGAACAGCGCTTGGGAAAAGTAAAAGTGACACCCGAAGAAGAGGTGAGAATGGATGTGTTCAAAGCTAATGATCTTTTACAGGCTAAGTTTACTAAGGACTTTCTTCTGGAAACAATGGAGGAATCAAATTTGATTGACGTCGTTTTGTATGATATGCCCTACATTCAGACTATGGTACAAATAAAGTTGTTTAGAAAAACATACGTTTCATGGACATCGATTTTACCGCCAAGCGAAGCAAACCCAACAGAAATGAAAACAAGAGAAGGTTAGACAAGGCTGCTCGTCACTATATTCGCTACCCAAATCAACTAAATCTTGTAAGATGCCTTTTGCAAATAACTTTGTTTTTAAGCAAAAATTTACCGAGGAGTTTATTTACAACAACATTGAAGAATCGGATCTGATTGAAATCATTGCTAAACACCTTCCGAGTCTTGAGAAACCCGTAAGAAGTAAAACATTACAGACAAATCAAAATGTGTTTCAGAAAAAGTCTAACGTCCCTGTTACCAAGCGTGTCCCTAAGAATAAGGTCGCTTTCACCAGAGCTGCCCGTGTCACACCTAAGGCTGCTTCAACTGTAGCACCTGAAGTTGACTCAACTGCGGATTCTGAAGTTACTTCTGCAGTGCCTCCCACCGGTGCACCAAGCGCCGCTCCCATTGGCGAAAGCACTGCCGCACCCGTTGCTGCACTTTAATTTTAATTACATGAATAAACCTCGTTGATATTGGTATTGGACTTTAAGAATTAAAACAAATGAAAAAAGAGCTTTTAGGGGACAGGCGCAGTTCGAAGCTTGAAGGCGGTAGTTCGATCTAGTAACATGTTTACTAGATGTGAGTAGGTTTTTTGTATGCTTCCTCTGGTCTCCTGCAGAGGACAGGTGATGGCGGCGTTCACCTTTTAACGGCGGCTCCGACGACATTTCCCGACCGGCCATCGTATGCTACCATACAAAGTGGCCAAACAAAAACAACAACAACCTGATTACGCATCGACATATGTCACCTTGAACCAAAGTCTGCAAAAAGGGCCGCACTTTCAAAATACTAAGAAAATTGATTGCAGGGTGGAGCAATGAGCTTTTCTTTAAAAAAAAACACTTTATGGAATTGATCGTTTTCACAGCCGGGTCCATCTCATAAAAGTTAATTAACGGACACTAGTTTTGGAGTTTTCTGTCCGACGGGAGTCACTGTGCTTATATTATTATTTCTAAAAGGTGTCGATTTCCATCCAAATGTTCTGTAGTTTGGAATTACAGCTATAAGAACTAATGATCCAAACAATCCAACAGTAGACACAGCTGTCAAAAAAATATCACCAACTACTGAAATAAAATATTTGTAAAAGATAAAAGTGCCGTTATTATAAAATCAAATGGAAATAAAGGCTTACCTCCAAAACCAAAAGTCACTGTCCAAACTATAAGAACGATCAAACCTCCAGGAATACAGACAAAAATTGTTGGTATGAGCACTTGTAAAGCTAGTTGAAACAGTAATCGCCGCTGAAGGAAAGCAGTGCGAGTAGATGTAACCACAGAAGATATATACTTATTCGTGCGATAAATAAGAATTATGCATGATGATACAAACATAGTAAGGAGCAGTGCTATAGATCCACCAACATGCAAAACAACTTTATCTTGGGAATAAAATGCCATATGTGGAATTTCAAGAATTTCATCTGTGACGCATGAATATTTCTAAAAATAAAACCAGCTGTTTTCTTAGTATTTGATTTTTTCGAGTTTTGTAATTTGATATCTGACCTTTTTATATTGGCGAGCCAGAAATGCTTGATCGTCAAATGCAAAGTTACAAGACAATCCAGGGTAAAGCCCAAGAACAACAAAACCCAACAATAAAATTTTATCGGTTAATGTTATTGCTTGCCCTTTCGCCGTTCGGTAACGATACACAAAGAGTAATACAACAGTGACAACAGTCTCAAGAATAGCTATGAATACAATAACAACTTGCATATGTGTGCTAAATATGTTATAGTCAGATAGTAAACCTGTAGGAAATCCCATTGTCAGGGGGTAAAAAAGAGTTAGTTTTGTTAACCCACTAATCTAAACATATGGTAATGTTTTAAATGGCATTTCAATTACCAATAAATAATTACCAAAAGAACAAAGTTGATGGCAGAGGAGGTACCATTTGTATTTTGAAAACGCGGGTGGTGAGCGGAAAACTATGCAAAACATTGCATAAAGATTTATGGGTGTTGCTATGTACGACAGCCAGGTTATAAATGTAAAATAGGTTTTTCCAGGAATGTGCAGCGGCGGACATTCGATCATCTTGACGGGGTAGCTTTGACTGAACTGCTGCGAAGTTTCACCTGCTAGCCCATTACTTGTGTTCAGTGGACACTAAATCTTATCGGCAAGCCTATAAGAAACATTGGCTAAAAACAGATTGGGGTTGTTCAAAAGTTAAACTGTGTTTACCTTATCATTAAGTAGGCACATGGAGCACTGACGAAAGTTGAAAATGAACTATCCTGTGTTCGCCTGTTGTGGCGCACACAACATTCGAAGTATTTTTCTTACAACCATTAAATTTTCGATAATGAGGATTTACCACAATTAGAACAATAGAGCCAAATAGACCAAAGGTTGACAAAGATGACAGGAAAAATTCACCAACAGCTGAACAACTTTTGTAAAACTGCATTGAACTTGAATACCCGCATATCCAAAAGTGACAGTTCCAAAAATCAAAACGATCAAACCTCCGGGTACACAGACAAAAACCATTGGAATTAGTACTTGTAATATTAACTGGTTAAGTAATCGTTTTTGAAGAGTTGCTGTTCTTTGTGAGACGGAAACCGAAGAAATATGATTCATCGTAATCCAGATTAAAAATATACAAATGCCAATAAACAAAACGAGAAGAAAGGCTATTGGTATACACAGGTATATTTGAATCTTTTCTTGGGAGTAAAATATCATATTTGGACGATTAATTATTTGAAGGGAAGCGCACGAGTATTCCTGAAAACGTTTTTTTGTTTTTCCACATAAGTTTATATAAACAATCAATTGCGGGCGCCATACAGAAAAAAAATTGGAACAAAACCAAACTCAAACTAGGTATGATGACATGTGAATGGTCCCTACCGGCCCCCAGCCGTTCGAGGTAAGTCCCACTACGTTCAGTAGGGCAGATAAACATGATAAAGCCTGTAAAGTTCAAATTTGCGTTATTAGGTTCACATGCCCTACTGAACGTAGCAGGTCTCACCTTGAACGGCTGGGGGCCGGTCTGGACTATTCCTAGCACACTTAAAACATTGCAATTTACAAAATAAATTCTACAAACATATTGCACTTGAATCAGTATGAAATAATTGGTGAACATTATTGGGAAACACTTGGTTTTGTGTCAGTTACAATTCTGTCTGTGCAAGAGTTGCTTTTGATTTAATAACCCAAGTTTAAAATTGGTAGAATTTCTTTAAAAAAATCATCATTTGTGGGCGCGCCCGCAATAATCCCGGGTCCAAAAAATCGACATTAACCTGAAATCCTTTGAACTTCTGGAGATCAATACTATAGCCTGTTTGATGTTATTTATCTACTTGGAGGCTAGAATGGTTGCGGAACATTTATTAGTCATTGTTTCTTTTGTCAATACACACCGCGTGTTTCTTTTTTTCTTATCACAGCGTGACGTTTTAGACCACGCTTTCCAAACAGATCAGTGACACAGTGCATGTCCCACTACGTCATTTCTTTTATCAAACTTTATTTAAAAGCCCCGAAGACTTATCAAAAGCAAACCACAAATGGCTTTCCAATTGGAAGTGGAGCCATTCCATCAGCTGCAATTGAGCAACTTTCGGTGCCAAGTTTGCCAATTGGAAGAGGAGCTTTTCCAATTTCTAGTTTTGATCTACTCCCAGTTTACAACTCTAACAATTTCACATTTTCAATTCCGTCAACTCCTGTCAATATTAATGTATGCGACTTGGAGAGTAATTGCAATTACCGGCAAGATTCATATTGTGCTCCTGAAACAACGTGCCCTTCATTTCAAATGCACAAAACCTGTAGGTTGAATGAAAAATGTACCAATGTTTTTTTTCAGACAGGCATGGTGGAAAAGATTCGTGTCGAAATTGCTGTTTCTGCCTTTTGCTGCTTTTCTTTTTTGGATTTGTTGTCTCGATAATTGCCGCTGCATTTAAAAATGTCTTTGGTTTGTTGGGATAATTCATAAAGTTATGTAAATATATGTTTATTTGCTAAATGTCATAAAAAATCATTCTATAATTTATTTCAAAAAATTATTTTACATAAATTATTTTTCCCTAGACAATGTTTAAATATTTTCATTTCACAAGTTCTAAAATGGACTGCAAAATAAATGATCAGCCCGGCTCGCCATGGTTCCAAGGATTTAAAGGTTATGATTTGTGCCAAATCAAAATCCCTTGCAAAACTTAGGCTGTGACTTTCTTTGCATATTTCACCTGCTTTTATTATTTTTCATATGTTCTGTCTGCGATTTTTTAATTTATGGTATTAAACTTGCAGTATTACAATTTTCAAATCTGCAATAAAATAATGGTTTTTAAAATTTTGTATTTTTTATGTACCTTTAACTGTATAAACCTCCAAAGTTAGTGTTAAATGATTATGCAAATCAAACATGTTGCATAGCTTTCCAAAGGGAAATTGGCAAGAAAATACCTGTATAAATTGAAGAGCTATGGAGGGTTGATCGCCATACGCAATAACAAACGCCATCCCAGGATACAAAGCAATTAAATGAACAATTAAAAGACAGTAAATATCTAACTGTTTTAATTTTTGTCCTTTTGCCGCTCTATATCGGTACACAAAAAGTTCTATTACAGTAACCATAGTGGTCATGATTATCATAAATACCATAACCACTTGCAAATGACCACTTACAATATTATAACGGGTTAAAATGCCACTAGGAAAACCCATAGACAAGGGGAAGAAAAGGGTTGGTTTTGTGAGGAAATTGATCTATAAACAAAATTTTAAAAAAAACAATGATTTCAACTTACAACCAGGTTGTTTGACAGAGCCCACACTTGGTGCCAAAGTAGGTACCATTTGTATCTTGACATAACAGCTGGTGAGCAAAACACTATACAGATTACGGTGTAGAAATTAATCGATATAGCAAAAAAAGACAAAACCGATAACGTGTTGTAATAAAAATCGCTTGGAATTACTAGCTCCGGGCAGTGTATCATAGCGATAAACGACGCATGAAGCTGTGAACGACACAATGTTGCACCTGGCGCAAAGGAATAGAACAGGTGGGACAAAGTTTGTGTTCAATGGAAAGCATTGTTTGTCTGGCAGAGTTATTATTCTTTTTTCTGCCTTTATACGATTTTATGGTAAAGTTTTATTTTCCGATAACCTTTTATTTGGCTTTAATGCACATTAGTCACAATAACATAAACCATTGTTTCAAGAAACAGTACAACTCCAAGAGCAATGCTTAATTTGAGTCTTAAGGTAACTGGTTCTCCTTCATTGTATCTTGCGCCTGAAACATACATCATTGATTTTTTGTTTGACAACTTGCAATATCCTCGGTGTCCATTGTAACACCAAATCCACGACCAGCCTGTTTTTGAATTAGGGTCTCTTCGAATAATATGTTCCTCTTCTAGATATCTCTCTATCGCATCTTCAATTTCGATAGTGGCGTCATAGGAATGGCGTGAAATTGTTGGGATTGGAGTGTCATTATAAGGTGGTTGAGGTGGCGAGGACGAGGTTGAAAAATTGCTTTGTTGAGTCTTGGTGTGTGAACTCATGCAAGCAAGAAATAGTCCCACAGCAATACTTTCCGGGTCTCTTATAATCTTCGATAAGAAATTGCGTCACGAAATGCGGTCTTTGGGGTAGTGACTTTCTGATAGCACCACATGCTATACTGAGAACAATGTAGCTTTTCAATTTATGAAGGAAAAAACAGAGACAGAGAATGACAGAGTGAAATAGAAAAGAGAGACAGAAAGAGAGAGACACATAAAGATTCAGAGGCAGAAAGAAAAATGTGAGAGCAATCGTGAATTTGAAATAGTCCCGTGTGAAATGTAAATGTAAAAAAGTAGTAAAAAATTAAATAGTTAAATCTACCGTTCCACCCCTAGCTACTGACTGTGAAAGTATCAATATAATAGAGTGAGCGGGACATAATTAAAATAGTAAGTTCAAATTAAATAGGTAAATACTTCATCATAGAAGCCTTACTCTAAAGTTACTATGCAAGAGCAAAAAATTAAAATTAAAGAATATGAAATGCAGAAAGAGTCAGCCAGGCACACACACAGACAGACAGACAGTGACATAGATTGACACAAAGACAGAGACAGTGACAAAGACAAGACGGAGACAGAGCCAGAGACAATGGACGAGACCAAAACTATAGCCTAGCTTTCTTTTTTTGGATTAGTCATTCCCTCCACGTTTTCGCTTTTCACATTATTCTTATCTTCTATGACGTAGAAAACCATGTTCCCCAAATAGTACCCTCCCACCGTTCATGGCTTGTCACGTCATGTATTTTATCAAAGCTTATAAAAGGAAGCACCATCTCATCACAATCAATCAAACATGGCGTTTCCAATTGGAAGTGGAGCCATTCCCTCAGCACCAATTGAAGAATCTGCAAATCCGTATGTTCCAATTGGAAGCGGAGCATTTCCTACTATTAGTTCTGATCTACCCCCTGCTTATACCGCTTCTCCTACTACGTATTCAATCCCACTCCACCCGAATCCAATTCCAATCGATGCTTGTGACCTGGAGCGAAACTGCTACGATCGGTGCTACTCAGAATCCAGCTGTCACTCGAGTGAATATTGCCATCACCGCCCAAATTACCTAAATCGTAAGTAATGAATTATTTATTTTTAATTTTGGCCTTCAGTACCTGCCGACGAACGAGACTCTGGCAACAAGTGCGTTGCGGTCGTCTGTATCCTTCTTCTGTTCATGATCATCGTAGGAATAATTGCCATGATTCTCACCGGGGTTTTCGACAACATGCCGTAGGATTGATAAAAGTGACTTTGTTGTTGTATATAATGTGAATAAATGAAAAACAATGTTTTAAAAAACACGCCGTAGGATTGATAAATGGGACTTTGTTTTTATTTATAATGTGAATAAATACAAAAATCATGTTTAAAAAATACACGCCGGAGAGCCAGAAAACAAAATCAGAGGCATAAGTAGTACAAGTGAGACGTAAACAAGATATCACATTTCCATCAATTATTTTTCATACCAACTCTTTTATTATCTAAACAAGGCAATTACTATAATTTACAGCAAAAATAAAAGACATCAAACAGAAATGATGACAAATCATGGGTATTTGTAAAAGATCAGACTACATGTAATCAGTGGCGTCTTCTTTTCATTGTCTCGGTTTGTATTGTAGCCCAAGTAAGGACAATGCAGAAGAGGATACCCAAAACTACGAAAACAACTAAAAATTAAGTTTTAAATCAGTTGATAAATAACATACTATTGACAAACTTCTGGTTTACTGAGCAAAACCAGCGGCAAGAAGTACCAAAAACGTTTTCTCTCAAAATTTGAAGTCCAATGTCTCCTTGGATAGAGGTTAAAAGTTCCAGAACTACATGAAGAGCTTCGTTCACAACGATTATTCCATTAATGCTAAATTATATATCTTTATACTTTTAATGTTTCAGCTACACACCACTTCTCAGTCAGTCACTCACTCACTCACTCACTCACTCACTCACTCACTCACTCACTCACTCACTCACTCACTCACTCACTCACTTAACTCACTGTTACTCATACACTTGTTTTGAACTTACCTGTGAATTCTATCGCCAGCCATTAATCCTTTCAAATATTGTCTTGCGTCTACTTTGACTATAAACACTCCTTGTTTTCCATTGTACTTTCCTATTTCTAAATCAGTTCCGCCAGCAAAAACAATTCCTAGAAAACAATTAAAATTAAAAGACAGGAAAATGTCTAACCGTTGCAATCAGAAATAACAACCCTGTGAAAACTTTGATCATGGAAAAGTTCCCAATCTGATTTCTAAATGAATGATTGATTCATTGCGTGAAAAAGCGACCCGCAAAAGGGGTGGGTGGTTTGGTTCCTCATCGTATAAAAAGAGAACAATATAAATGTTAGAACGCTATAAAAAGTGAACAAAAGAATTTTAATTGGACGAACGTCAAAACCACCTCTTACGGGATAATGCAAAGCCTTCCCTAAACAAATAAATTGTTTTAAACAATAACATTATTGAGTCGATTACGTTTTAACGATATTGCGTCAGAGGTGGTTTTGGCGTTCGTCCAATTAAAATTCTTTTGTTCACTTTTTATAGCGTTCTAACATTTATATTGTTCTCTTTTTATACGATGAGGAACCAAACCACCCACCCCTTTTGCGGGTCGCTTTTTCACGCAATGAATTGTTCTCTTTTTATAATTATTCTTTGAATAATAAATCCAAAATTATTTGTTTTTAGATAAACTCACTTTGCGATTGTCATGACTTCCGCTCTCTTACAAAATAACTTTTTAAAAAATTTAAAAAAAAACGAAAATTAATCCTGTGAATACGTATTGTTAATTTTTTTTCCTTTAGATCCAAATACATATTTTATTTTCTCTTTAGTAGAATTGTGTGATATTATCTTCTAACGACATAGCTCGAAATAATGCAACAAACTACAAAACAAAAACTATAAGAGGTTAAAACAAAAAATTACAACTTGAAATTAAGTGGAAACACTAATTTTTAACAGGCAAAAAGGATTGATCGAATTGGGATTCGAACCCGGGTCGCGAGATTGGGAGTCTAACGCGTTCGCCATTACACCAAGAGGGCGCCCCGTCGCCAATGGAAAATCAAGCATTTCGCTCGTTTTCGTTCACGTTTTACCCAAATTGGCTGAAAGTTGGCGCCCACGGACCTGAAAGTTGGCGCTAAGGTAACCATAAGCTCCACAAAATTTGAAGTTCGTAGCTCTCACCCGTTCCCTTGTTGTGAGGGGATATCGGACGTACGGGAGACATCGGCGTTTTGGGCGCGTGAAAAGGCGGCGGAGGAATCAAACCACCGCGCGCAATATTGCGATAATTTAAAAATTAAGAATTAAAAATATCATTTTAAACATACCCGACTTCTGTACACGTTGCTCCTGGGAGGTATGGTGTTTCTGAGGCGATTGACATCTTCAGTTAAAGTTCCAATTTTCTGTTCCAACTCTTCAAGTTTGCCAGAAATATTAGGAATAGGATTCTCAATTTCTTGAATTACAATCTCGGATGATGTTGTCTGGTGGTCCGCTCTTGACATACTTCTGAAAAAGTACGCTGCTGAATCAGCTACAAAGCAGAGTTCAGAGAAACAAACCTTGTCGGCGAGACCATGACGAACATAGTAATTAGGCGGCGCCGGATGGGTGAAATCGCGCCAAGAACGGCTGACCTCAGGGTCGGATAGCCTAACTAAGACGTTGCAATAGGTGAAATCAGCATGCCCTGGCTAGCTAAAATGAGGGAGAAAAGTATGCCTTTATCGAGAGAAAAAGAGAAAAAGGAACAAAGAGAAAATAGGAAAGAGAGAAAGAAATAAAGAGAGAGAGAGAGAGAGAGAGGAAATAAAAGAAAGAGAGAAAAAGAGAAAGAAATAAGATAAAAAGGAGGAAAAGGAAAAGAGAAAGAGACAGAGAAAGAGACAGAGAGAAAGAAAAAGAAAGAAGAAAAAGAGAAGGAAACATAAAAAAGAGAGAAAGTAAAAGAGAGAGAAGAGAGAAACAGAAATAGAGAAATATAACTGTAAAGAAGGTGGAGGACAGAGAGTGAAAGTGAAATACAAGTTATTAAAACAAGAGATTTAAAAAGAATCAATCTAATAAAATGCAAAACAAACGAAAAAAAAAGAAAACTATTGAGAAAAAAGGAGAAGTAACATTGAATATAAACTACAAATATTCAAGTGTTTAATCAGAAAATCAAAAATAAAATGCGGCTACAGTTGGGTTATCGTATGATCTCTTTATCTCAATGTTGTTTGTATCACCCAGAAAGCGCCCTCTCACACGTCACAACCACCGTTCTATTTCTACCAAGAAGCCAAATATCTGATTCATTCAGTTGATAAATCGTCATTTATGATGCACCGATTCGTATAATTTAATGCTCTTTCAAGATAAGGTCTCTATTTAAAGAGATACGTTATCGCATCTGCACCCACAATGTTCTCGTTGTTCCTGTTACTTCTCGGTTCATTGGGTGCTCAAGCCCAATTCTTTGGCTGTGGTAAACTCGATGTTTCCAATTTACCTAAACTGTATTTTTTAGCAAATCAACGGAATTTGACTCTGGCTAAACTGCCGTTTGTTTATCCCTTTGACACTCTCGTTCCTCAGCCATATGGTAACCTAAGTGGAGGATGCGCCGTGTGGGAGGTCAAATTCAGTTGTTGAAGTCCCCATAAGTTTATTTCAGTTCGGCATTCCTAGTGGAAAATACGCTACGGTCATTGTAAGTGCTGAATTTGATCCAACGGCTTACTTTATCATTAGAAATAGTATTGGATTCAGGAAATGGTTCTCAAGGTAGTTCTTTTTTGTTTTTCATAAAAATGCTAGACAGAGACAAAGACAGAGAAATAACTGTTTCAGGGACGACTCGCCAAACCCTATTCCTCAAAACATCTATGGAGCAACCTATTTTTTCCCTGCCGATCCAGTAAATACCATCTACCTAAACAGCAACAACTCTGGGTTTCTTTCTTTTAGAATTGACCTTCACGATGGTACATTTAAGCAGTTATCAATAATTGGTTAATTTAGTTCCAAGCATGCCACCTGCCGTTGAAGTCAAAGTCGACAGTCAATTAAACCTTGTCGTTCCGTTGTACGCAATTGCCACTAATGAATATCGCTTTAAACACCAGGAAAATGGTTCAGACGTAGGTTTAGCTTTTTTGTTTAAAACTTTTAAAATTTTAAAAACGTTAATTCCATTCTGTTTTTTAAAGCGCTTGTTTAGCTTGTGTTATCATTGGTCGTTAACAACCCGGATGATATTCGTTCCGACGCCTGTTTTGTTTACGAAGGATCATCTTGCAAGGAAGGAACATTCGTAGAAGGGTAACACTAGGGAAAAAATAGCAAAAAATAAATATTCCAGATTTGGCTGGTTGGGAGGTGATTTTTCAAGCCATTCCCGTGATGTCGCTGTTTGTTGCTTTTCGGCAAACATCCCCAATTACTACCTGATTGCAGTGGCTAGACCTGGTAAGTGGCGTTATGCACTCAAGTTATGACCGTTTTTGTATGGGTTTCAGTAGTATGACTTATTTGAAATATGTTCCTTGAAAAAAATGATGTGACTTTTCAGATTTTTTAAAAGAAAATGATCTGTGGATTAGTCGTTTTACAAGCGACCAGTCGGTGGATTTAGACTACTATTCTTCACGTCCATTTGATCACTATCCTGATAACTCGACTACCCAATACTTAACAACCTATTGCCCGCCTGGTCAACCCGCCCATTGCGTGGAGTATTTGCAAGGGATTTCCAGGATTTACAACGACAACTCAGCTTCTTTTGTTGGTTTTTTGAAATATAGCATCAGCTTTGTTTCAGGCTAACCAAACGACTTTTTCAATCTTCACCGGTTACCCTGGTTCTAACTTTAACCACATCTCGGATATTCCGCTTAAGGATACTTATACGTGGCTGCCACAGGAAGTCAGAGGAACTTTCAAAACTTACCGTTCGTGGAGAGGAGATGTTACAATCAATCTAGCCTTGAACTCGAGTAAGAAATGAGAAACATAGTGGAGTGAGAAAAAAGAAAAAGATAGAGAAGAGAGAGAGAAAATATCAGAATGAAAGAGAGAGAGAGAGAAAGAGAGAGAAAAAGAGAGAGAAAAAGAGAGAGAGACAGAGAGAGAGAGAGAGAGAGAGAGAGAGAGAGAGAAAGGGAGATATTGATACAGACTGAGATATAGACAGAGACGAATTGAAATTCTTTACAGAAACGTGGAACTACACGACAAGCGACAGAAAGGGTTTTTTCATGACCAACCAATATGGCGTATTGTCGCTTGATCAGAGCACGTTTTCTAAGATTTTCAGTAAGTTTTCACATTAAGAATTTGTTAATTACCATTTTAGCCACCCCCAACTCAAAGTTTACAATTGACAGTTATGCATACAGCAGCAACATTCGAAATGGAACTGTTTGGCTAAATACAGAAACAGATGTGTAAGTCAAAAGTTTGCACAAGAGAGAGAGAGAGAAAATAAGAGAGAAATGTTTCTCCTTCAGAGGTCACCCAAAAACTTGAAACATTCATTTAGTGTGTACCTCCCACCCCCCTCAATTTTGAATTCTTCCCTTCATGGATCCTACCTCCAATTCAATGCCGACCCACAAGCCAATGCCACGACCGGAGCTCTTCTCTTTTTCGAAATTAAACATTATCCCGTTTCTGGTGAGATTTTACCCAATGCAATTGTCATTTTTATGTTTTAGGTTCTTCATTTGGAGCAACAACCACGGCTTTGTTCCTGTCGGCGCTAAGCTATGTTTTTCGCTAAACAATTGACCAGATATGAATAAAAATGTTCGATGTGTTTCAATTTTGTCGATGTGGTAGGCGACTGTCGAAAATCTTTACTGCATGATTTTTCAATTTTTTCGGTTAACACTACTTTAACGCTGATTGGTAAAAAGGTGTTTTGATACACAAACTACAAAATGAGTTCGCAAAGACTATACTTGAGTTTCCTAAGCTTTATCGGACGCTTAGAGGCAGACTTATCAGACACACTGCAAACTACACACATAGAGTCGCTTAACGCAAAACACATAATCCGTTAAGGGACCTTAACTGACCGCTATATTCATAATTTTTATTGAGAAAGGGCTTGCAAATCTATTCACAGTCAGGTGTTTACCGTTTCATATCACGAATGCCCCATTGAATCCAGTAAATCGGACAGAACGTATTGTCGCAAAAATATAGCCGGCTGCCTTCGCATAAATATTACATTACACTTAAATATTACATTCCAATTTTTTTTAATATTCCAAAGTGTGATTTTCAAAATATAAATAAAATGGAGTTTTAAAATAAAAATATTCCATTTCCAAAGTTTGGAAATTACATTTTAAAATACATTTTCTTTTTAAGTAATTTTTTTTCTTTTTTCGAAAGTTTGGAAATTGATATTTAAAATTAAAATATTCCGTTTCCAAAGTTTTAAAAATGTTTTGAAAATTTAAACATTTCATTTCCAAAGTTTAGAAATCACCTTAAAACAACATTCTATTTTCAAAGTTTATAAATTGATGTTCAAAATATAAAAGTTCTATTTCCAAAGTTTGGAAATCACATTTTAATATGAAAGTGTTCATTTTCCTTTTAAAATTTAAATAACCAATTTCCATAGTTTGGAAAATGATTTTTACAATAAAAATATTCCTAATATTTCTAAAGTTTTGAAAGTGTTTGTTTTAATAAAAATATTCTTTTCTTTTCCAAAGTTTATAAGTCGCATTTTTAATAATATATTCCACTTCCTTTAGAAAATTTAAAATATTAAATTTTCAAAGTTCGCAAATTGATTTTTAAAGAAAAAACATTCCATTTCCAAGGTTGGAAATTGATTTTGAAAATTATAATACTCCATTTCGAAAGATAGGAAATTGATTTTTGATCATGAATAAAAAAATCTAATTAAACAAACAGTGAGGTTTTTTTTTGCTCTACCGCTTAGTCCACATCCTGCATTTTAACTATTCGTGAAATACATACTCAAGAGATCTCACTCATGAAAAGTTCACGTGGGAAGAATAAAAATATGTTCTAAGAATGTTATTCAAAACCAATGCTACAGTAATACTTATTCAAACTATCCAAAAATACACGTAGCTGGAAATTCCTCGTTTTGCTCATCAGCTATAGCCAATTGCTAAATCCTCACATATCGCATGAGTGCTCTCACCCTTTCACGAAAAGGCCTTCCATAAAACGCTTCATTTCCTCCCAAAGTCATATTTCCCTCTTCAAACGAGCAGAATGGTCAGCGTTCTTTTGATCCTTCAGTTGGCTTATGGCATCCCTTCAATTCTTCTTTACCTCGTGCTTCTGTTCTTCCTTTTCCGAAGGAGCCAAGATTTTTCTGGGACTTACTACACTATTCTCAAACTATCCGGGATTACGGTACGTTTTATTTTATCTGTTTTCTATTAAATGAAAAACAGGAACTTTTTATCTATTTCACCAACATACTTGCCCTACGACTCGAAAACTTTAAAGAATTTCTGCCTTTCTACAGAAAACTATATCTGGACCACCCATGGTTGGCGCAAACAATATGGGTGGTCCATGCTTCACTTCACTTAAGCAACATTCCTATAATATTGTCTGGGATTCAGAGACTTTACTTACTGGCAAATCCGATCCGTTTCGAGAAGGTAAACTTTCAGGGTATTTAAAAAAAAAGAAATTTCACTGTAGCTTTAACAAATGTTTCAGAGGTTTAAAAATGTAATACCTGTTGTTTTTATACTTTTGCCGGTGTATGCATTCCTTGGCACAGTTTTTGTGCCTCTGGGAAATCCGAGAAGGATTGACCATGGCTATCGATTGGAGGTCAAACTTGGGGATGTTAGTTTTTTGACTACGGCCCAAATTGCATCAGTTTGTGTGTATGTGTGTGAATGTGTGTACATGTGTAAATGTGTTTTATTACGATTTTAAACTTCGTTCAGCCATTGATGGTATTTTCTATCGAATCTTCGCCCTCGTTTATTTCCTAATTATGATTGTCATAAACATAATGTCAGTAATATATTTAAATCGATATTCTAGCGCGAAAAGTTCAACAAAAAGAATGTTCATCCTTTCGTTTCTCATAGGAATCATCCAGACTTCTTACCTACTCTTTTTGGTAAGTTTTCCCTTAAAGGGGAAGGACCTCATAAAATTGATTTTTCAAAGCATCTTTACAATTATTTCTTTACATAGATGTCGTTTTCATGATTCTGAAACTTATCCCTTTTATATGATTTAGACTGCAAAAGGGGCGCGTTTACACGGCTGTTTTACGCGTTTGCCGCACGTAAACACGGCTAGAGTGGGCTAGAGAGTGTGGGAAATGGGGAGACGCAGAGTTGGCGGCAATTCAAATGACAATTTCCCCAAAATTTCAAGCGCATCTAAATCGGTTCATTTTAATCCAAAATGGGTAAAAGAGGTATATTTCGGAATCCTCGGAATGAGATCTAGGTTTTTATCACGAAATCAGAAAAATTAGTTTTACGCGGTCCTTCCCCTTTAAACATTGTTAAAAACTTAAATTCAGCTGATGTTCACAATTTCTGTATTTCTCAATTTGCGATGGGATTTCTACCTTGAGGACTACGTACTACCTTTTGTTCTAGACGCGACATGTCTAGTCACTCCCTGGCTTCACGTTTTCTTCAATAAGCCAATTCAGAAGGCTATGATGAAATACTTCAGGAAAAACACAAAGATCATACAAGTTACAAATTCCAAAATTACACCAAAGTCGATTTAACATTTCAAAATAAAGTTTAGTTCTGGGAAAACTTTTTTTTAAATTTGCACTTTATTCAAGTTCTATACCGGTAAAATCAGTCTCACATAGTCCGCGCCACATAACAACACTAACTTTTCTCTATACAATGGTTGAAACACTAAGCGACATGGAATACGAAGCCAAAAAAGCTCTTGAAACAATAATTAAACAATGGAGAAAACAGAGGGATAAAGGGAGGAAATGTACATTTTGTAACAGTTCGGGGAGTCAGTGCTTGTCCTCGATGATCATGTCTGCCCATTGGCCGAGTACGCGCTCCACGAAGCCACGCGAGTGGATGTTGCCGCTCTCCATGAAAGCCGTGTGACCACCATGGGCCGTGACGACTCCCAGCACGTTCTCACTCTCGGTGAACTTGTCCAGGGGCATAGCTGAAGGAAAACAATCAAGAGAGTCACTCACTCACTTTCTCACTCTCTCACTCACTCACTCACTCACTCTCTCTATCTGACTTTCTTTCTCTCTCTTTCGCTCTCTCTCTGTCTCTCTCTCTGTCTCTCTCTCTCTTTCTCTCTCTCTCTCTCTCTCTCTCTATCTATCTCTCTCTATTTCTCTCTCTCACTTTTGTCAAACACACACTTTCTCTCTCTTTTTTTCCAGCATTCTCTCTTTACAAACCTTCAATAGGGGCGAAATAGTCATCCAAGGAGGAGAGAACAAGGAAGGGGATGGGAATTTTGTTAACCTTAACGGTTAAGGTAATTGTTATCGTTACTTAACGATTACCTTAGTGTAAAGAGATGCATCCAAGTAGTAGTGGTTCAGGTCCTGGTAGCCTCCCATGGGCGCCGTGAAGCGAGTATCAAAGTCCCCAATGGTCTCCGACTGGCAGACCCACTCCCAGTCGATGTGTGGCTCGAGCATCTCCTTGTGCCTGAAAGTTACATAAACATGTATGTAAATATAATAGAAAAACCTTAGAAATAAAAACATTAAGAACTTACGGAGCGATGGTCTGCACAAGACATTTGGCAATGCTTCGGTTGAGAATGTATTTGGGAATGGGGGCCTTAAAACCCTTGAGTCTTTAGAAAAAAGTTGTAAATTTACGGAGAGAGCGCGTGTGGCTGCATGAGGATCAAAAGGTGAAGAAACGGACATTCCCGCGTGCAGATGAGCGTTTTCTGGAGTCCTGGTGGCGAGGTAGTTCCAGAGGATCATTCTGAAAATCAGTGATTAATCATTAAAAAAAACTTAAAAACTAAATTACAAAATTTAAGGTGCATTCACTCACCCTCCCATGCTGAATCCGCATCCAATTCTCTTGGAGTTAGGGTACCTGGCGGCAACCAGATGTTCCATGATGTAGGTCACGTCTTCTGTATTGGCAGCATTGTAGGTCCTGAAACTGGATTAACCACGGTTGAAGTAAATTGGTACCTAGGAGTTTTCAAGGGGATTCCTCCCAGACCGCGAGGAATTATGACGAGAACTCGCCAGCCTTTCTGATGGGCCTCGTCGGCACAAGGGAGGAGGTAACTGGCGTCGTGGGTACTGCCTGAAAAAAGAAGAATGAAATGTCAATTAATATTTTTCTCTCTATCTTATTGTTTAGAATTGGCTGAAACTTTGTGAAAAACGTACCAATGGTACCCTGATTTTATGCTGGAACTTTTGGCGCCAGTTCATTTTTAGGTGCCGGGTTACGGTTTTTTTAAAACTTTATATAAGTTACAAACATATATACCAATCGATTGAAAATTCAATTTCCAAAAACATTGTTAATTACTACAATTACGGTTTTGCTCAAAAAGCTTAAAAAATGGTGTTTTTTTGTGGTGTTTTCTCGACAACATATTCAGACGGGGACACGTCCATTGAACTAGCACCCTAATTGAAAGTTCAAAATCGGAGCTAAGGTATTTTTTTGAGATTCAAACAAATTATCCCTTACGTTCTGCCTTCTCTCCCACATTTCAGCGAAACGAGACAAAACACAAGCAAATCCGCCACGGGCGCCTGATAAGAGACCCTCGGGCAAATCACATGAACAAGGGTTGTGACGTAAAAACGGAACGAAGTGGGTGCAAATATCCGCGTTTTGCTATCTTAACCGGTATTTCACAAAAAAGCTACAGGGGCATGACTTTGAAAAAACTTGATTGATGTTTGCCTTGTTCTAAAGTTGTCCTAAAGTTAACGACTTTTGATCAAGATTCTAAAAAGTGTTTAGCACTATTTAGTTGTTTCAATGAGATTTTTCAAGATGATCATGTAAATAGGATATTTAATGTTGGCCGCAAACCGCGAAAAAATAATTTTTCTGATTTTGTGATAAAAGCCTAGATCTCATTCCCAGGATTTCGAAAAACACCTCTTTTACCCATTTTGGATAAAAACTGAATCGATGTAGGAGCGCTTGAAAATTTTGTAGAAATTGTAATTTGAATTGCCTCCAACTCTGCGTCTCCCCATTTCCCACACTCTCCCGCCCACTCTAGCCGTGTTTCCGTGCGGCAAACGCGTAAAACGGCCGTGTAAACGCGCCCCTTTTGCAGTCCAAATCATATAAAATGGGTATGTTTCAGAATCGTGGAAGCGACATCTATTCAATGAAATAATTGTAAAGAGCCTTTGAAAAATAAATTTTACGAGGTCCTTCCCCTTTAAAGGGTTTACCCTTACGTTTGCGAATAAGAAAAAAACCACTTTGTTCCAAAGTTTCTCTGTCATAAGACACACCTGTGATACCAGGAAGCATGACAACCAACGGTGTGTTATCGCCTCCGTTTTTGGGATGAAGCCAATCGACGGCAGTGCAGCCACCATCCGGAAAATCAACGATTTCCCTAAATAAGTAAAAAATAAAACAAAACGAAATAAAATTTACCTTGTCCATGGGAGAGAGGGTTTAAAGCGAATAGAACGAGCGATAGTTTGAACAAGGCCATTGGGAGCCCACCAGGCGGGCCGATAGGTCTAAATTGAATTTTATAGGAAAGAGAAGGAGAACTCACTCTTCTAAGGAAACGAAGGTGTTTGTGGGCGCGGCAGTAGAGATCGGATCCGAATTTTACGTACAATCGGGGCTTCTGAAACAGAACATTGCAATTTTTCTAGATTATCTGAGTTTTAATGGTGGGCACCTATTGGAAACCCCAGAAAAGACAAAGATAGAAGAAAAAAATAAGACGGAGACATAGTTGGACATAGAGACAGAGAGATAGAAAGACACGACGACAGAGAGAGAGAGAGAGACAGAGACAGAGACAGAGACAGAGAGAGACAGAGAGAGATAGAGAGAAAGAGAGAGAAAGACAGAGAATGAGAGAGAAAGAGAGAGAGAGAGAGAGAGAGAGAGAGAGAGAGAGAGGAGGGAGAGAGAGAGAAGGAGGGAGAGAGCGAAAGCGAGAGAGAGAGAGAGAGAGAGAGAGAGAGAGAGAGAAAGAGGAAGAGAGAGAGAGACAGAGAATGAGAAAGAAAGAAAGAGAGAGAGAGAGAGAGAGAGAGAGAGAGACAATGAAAATAAATGACAAAGACAGATATTTTGATTTTTAATTGTTGATGTTTATTTTTCTTTGCCAAATGAACACTGGACCATAACTCTTCCCCGCTCCGTGTTTTATGCTGATAAGACACAATGGGCAAGATATCGTGCCTCAGTTAAGCCTATGATAAGAGTTCATTCGCTAAATCCGCATTAAGATTCAAAAAGCCAAAAATCTAAGGAAACACTGAAAAAGTTTTTTATTTTAATTTTCCCAATTTCCAAAAATGGAAATTTCCAAAATTTTGTTTTTCACCTCTCACATCGCCTATAATTTATTCACTTTTCTCTCCTGAAAATGCCCATTTACCCACCTCAGCAGCATAGTGCGAGTACAAATAGAGAAAAACGGCGACGGCGATGGCGAAAGTGACAAAGGAGAGCATGGCGGCTGGCGGCTGGCAGGGGACAGCCGGCTGGCAGGAGGAAGGCCCGCAATCGACGTCTGCAAGATAGCAAATCTGCACAAAGAAGAGATAAAGGGGGCGAAGGTGATAGCAGAGGGAGATAGTTCCGGAAAACAGTGGATTCTACAGCTGTTACGTCAGAAAGTGGTAAGATTAATCGGTCAGGAATCAGAAATTCGGCTGATTTTCATGCCGGCACACTCATAAATCACTAGGATACGTAAAATATGGCATTATAAAAATTTCTAAAAAGTATAATGTATAATTTTGTGAAAAAAATTGGGGAAAAATACAGTTAAAGCAGGATTTTGGATTTTCTCAAATTGTTCTATGAATCTTCGCGTGCGCACAAAAATACGTTCTGCAGCGGTACCTACAGTAAGATTTATTCACTCTAAAATATGTTCCTAATCTTCAAACCAAAAGAGATCTTATTTTGGACAATATTTTAAATGTTTTACTTTTTTGATGTTTAAAAAAAAAATAATAATATTAGGGAGGGGGAATATTAGGCCTGTCGTCCAGCATAAAGTTACATTCTGTGTCGAGTACTAGTTGGAGGGTATTTTTAAAATTTTGAAATACTTTAAAGGTTCAACAGTGTAATACAAACTTTAAAAAACAAGAAAGTTCAGTATAAACAAAGAGAGAGGGGTGAAACAAGGAATGACAAATGAAAAGTGAATGAGACGGCTGAGCTGGCTAGGCTAATGAGTGGAACGGCTAGGATAATAAGAAAAGGGATATTCCAAAGTTGTGATTCAAATTTGCGAAAATTCAATTTAGAGGTTATAAAAATCTAGATAAAAACACATGCAGAAGGTGTATGTCTCTCTCACACAGGCCCTGTTTTTTTCTCCCTCTCCCTCTTTCTCTCACTCACTCCCTCTCTCTCACACACACAGACACACACAAACACAAACATACAGACACAAACACACACACACACCGAGAGAGAACGACCAAAAAAAGAAAGGGAAAAGGAGATAAAAGGGAGGTGAAAGAAAAAGGCACAGAGAAAATGGGCAAAGGGGCAGAGAACCACAGAGAGAGAAAGAGAGAGAGAGAGAGAGAGAGAGAAATACAGAGAGAGAGAGAAAGAGAGAGAGAAAGAAAGAGAGAGTGAGTGAGAAAGAGAGAGGGGAGAGAGAAACGATTGTGAAAAAAGAAGAGCTTAATTTTTGTCCCAAGATCTCAACCAAAATGTGATCTCAACTGCTCTTCTCGCTCCTCCCACTCGCGTGCATGTGCGCTCTGTGGCGCCATATTTCAACGAAAACAAAGACAACGTGCAGGAAAATGAATGGTCGTTGCAAAACTTTCGGACAAGCGCCAAAACCCGTGACAATATTCATTACCGCCGCGAAGGTCGCTGTTTTCACACGGGCAGAAATAACATTCGCCGCCCAGTTGTGGGTTTACGATCAAACAACAAAGAAATAATTTTTCTAGAGTAATGTGCAACAACAAAAAAACAAATAACAAAATCTGAACAGTGGCCGCTCGCAGAAGAAACAGCACCTAATCTTTCCCTGTTTGTGGGAAAGGACAAACTGGAAAACATACTTAGTTGCCGGTTTGGGGAGTTATAAACAAGGCACGTGAAAAAAGCGGCGGGCTAAAGTACGTGGCAGGAACAAAATTGAAAATCCAACGAGTTGGATCAGTGGGAAAACGTGGTTTTAACCTGATAATTGGCTACGGGAGCTGATTCGATAGGAGAAAAATTGCGGAGATAAGGGTACACTGTTTTGGTCCGGATTTTTAGTTTATCAGGAAAAAGGCTTTTTGTCGTTCACACTACATTGCTCTCTCTCTCCCTTTCTATTATCTCTATCTCTTTCTCTTTCTCACTCTCTTTTTTATGGCTCTCTCTTTCTCTCTTTCTAGTTCTCTCGCCTTCTCTCTTTCTCTCTCTCTTCCCATCTCTCTCTTTCCTCCTTTTTTATCTCTCATTCTTTCTATCACTCTTTTTTTAAATAAAAAATTTTGAGCACTTCGATTTTTCATATCTGTGTTAAAACCTCAACAATGTTCGTTCATGATTTTTGGCCCCCTCCTATGTTTAAAGTCATTAATCCCAAGCTGCACACATGCCGTTGCAATGCTTATTTCTGTTGACGTAGATCAGAGGTTAACCAAAAAAGTAGAATCATTGAAATGTGATAAACGTATACACCTATGTTTCCAAAGAAACTTACTTGTTTTATTCTTCACTAAATTTTATTAATTAGTTTTAATAAATTAAACGATTCCTACCCTACCCCACAAATAATGTCATATTTTGTTGCCAAGTTTTCTTCATCTGAAAAAATCAACGTTTATGCGTTTAATCAGCCTTCACACCCGTTTAACACACGTGGCGCTATTTTCAGCGTTCCATTGCAACCCCTCCCTCATGTGGTGGAAATTTAAGATTGAAACTGGATAGGCGCTGGGGCAAACTACAATTCTTGTTTTTGCAAGCCTGTTCACAGAACAAATGAATCACCTTCGATTTCTATAAATAAAACATTGAAAAAACTAGTTAGTCATAATCTCTCTCTCTCTCCCTTTCTCTCTCTCTTTCTCTCTCTCTCTCTCTCTCTGTGTATCTCTCTCTCTTTCTCTCTGTTTCTCTCTCTCTCTCTCTCTCTCTCTCTCTCTCTCTTTATCTCTCTGTATCTCTTTATGTGCAAGCGTCAATATATTTTAAGGGTTTTTATTTTCAATTACACATTTATTTTTCAAAAATCAGTCCATACCAACATAAATAGTGTGTAAAACAAATATCCATCACAATTCGGACAAACAAGTACAAGAAGGAACTTTGGCACAACAACTTATCACAGAAAAAACCAACTATTCAAATTAGTATTCAGTTGAAGATTTTGCGAAGTGCTTCAAAGTGGCGATCGGTAGCTGTTTGTGCATCGAAATTTCCAACTTTCTTCCCTCGTGAAGGTCTCATCCGAAAATAGAGAATTATCGGCATAATGAGCCCGTAATTCTGCGATTGGCCGAAGACTTCAATCCAAATAGCGAGAGAGATGGGATCGGAAATTGGGAAAAACTAAAAATTGTTTTTTTAAAGGTTTTTTGTTAGTTTTCTCACTTTGCTGTATACTGCCAAGCCGATAAGTGTCCCCGTGTTTAGAAAACAATGAACGACAAAGCAGGGAACCAACACGGAGATGACCTTCTGATTTTCAGAGACCTTTAAATAGAATGGTTATTGATTTAAGAAGAACAAAGATTTAAGAAAAACAATGGAAACCTGATATCTGGCTCCTAGCTTGGAGGCTCCTTTTTTGAGTTGGCTTTGACGCTTTCTGTAGTTGAGGTAATAGGTAAGTGAAAAGAGAAGGAGGGTTGTCGTTTCGACTGCAATTTGGATGTGGACAGCCAGCTGAAATGGGTATTTTAAGAAACGGATATGTAGGTAGAGATAGAGAGAGAGAGACAAAGAAAGAAAGAAAGAAAGAAAGAAAGAAAGAAAGAAAGAAAGAAAGAAAGAAAGAAAGAAAGAAAGAAAGAAAGAAAGAAAGAAAGAAAGAAAGAAAGAAAGAAAGAAAGAAAGAAAGAAAGAAAAAGAGAGAGAGAAAGAAAGAAAGAAAGAAAGAAAGAAAGAAAGAAAGAAAGAAAGAAAGAAAGAAAGAAAGAAAGAGAAGAGAGAAAGAAAGAAAGAAAGAAAGAAAGAAAGAAAGAAAGAAAGAAAGAAAGAAAGAAAGAAAGAAAGAAAGAAAGAAAGAAAGAGAAGAGAGAAAGAAAGAAAGAAAGAAAGAAAGAAAGAAAGAAAGAAAGAAAGAAAGAAAGAAAGAAAGAAAGAAAGAAAGAAAGAAAGAAAGAAAGAAAGAAAGAAAGAAAGAAAGAAAGAAAGAAAGAAAGAAAGAAAGAAAGAAAGAGAAGAGAGAGAGAGAAGAGAGAGAGAGAGAGAGAGAGAGAAAGAAAGAGAGAGAGAGAAAGAAAGAAAGAAAGAAAGAGAGAGAGAGAAGTAGAGAGAAAATTAGATAAGAGAATGAAAGCAAAAAATAGAAAGTGGAGAAAGAGAGATAGAGACAGATAGAGAGAGAGAGGAAGGAAATAGAGAAAGAGAGATCAAAGAAAGAGAGAACGAAGAAAGAGAGCACGAAGAAATAGAAAAGGAAAGAAAAAAGAGAAAAAAGAGTGAGAAACACAAATAGAGAAAGAGAGATAGAGATAGAGAGAGAGATAGAGAGAGAGAGAGAGAGAGAGAGAGAGAGAGAGAGATCGTAACTACTTACGTCAAATAAGACACGATTCTCAGGGTTCTTGACAGAAATTGCGGTAATGAAAGAATCATCCGAAATAGGAGAAAAATGAAAGAAATAAACAATGCTGATACTTCCAGCAAACTGAAAAATTTCGTTTATGAATTATTTTTACAGTTTTACCGCTAGAATACACAGAAAAATCGCCAAATAGCAGTTCTGCCATTTCTCATAACGCACTGGAAATAATGTAGAAATCAGTCGTTCGAAGGCAAAAGCCAGCATGTTAAAGGACTGTGATACTATGCCAAAGACGGGAATGAGGCGAATTGCACAGGCAAGTTGTGCGTTGATGACGTAGGCACAGGAATTTTTGGGGTGAGGAATTCCGAGTCTGAAGTGAGGAAAGGTAAAGACGCTCAAACACGTACATACACGCTGAAACACACGCACTCACTCACTCACTCATTCACAAACTCACGAACACACGAACTCACTCACTCACTCAACACGCTGAAATACCTTATGAGTTCGGCTGAATAAACAAGCACAAATGTAAAGGCGACCTCAAATGCCAAGCCAATGTGGATTCGATAGAGAAGTTTTGCATTTGGATTCGGAATCCAGGAACTTCCCTAAAGCTTTTTTATTCCAAAATTTTAAAAAAAACTCTCACCTCCTTTCTTTGAAGATTGATTACCAAAAAAGCCCCGATTAGAGCCATGAGCAATTTGGTACTCTGGGCAATTCTAAGGCCCATTGAGTGAGCTACGTCGTCACCCTCGGCACATAGCTCGGCTGTTAGGTTTGACATCTGCAATTTTTGATTATAAAGTGCAGATTTAAATAGAAAAGTTGTAATTAAAGTAGCAGAAATTGGAGGAAGGAGAAGAAGGGGAAAGACAAGTACACAGAATGTTTCAAAACAGATTACTCATTGGATGAAGATGTTTTGCAAGCCAGTGATTAATCCTAATCTTATAAAAGTAGGGCATTTCAGTGCCAAGTGTCAACGGCCCCGCAAATCTTTGGTCGAATACAAAACTGCAACTTTTCAAGGAAGAAAAATGGTTTTACTTCGAATTGTCTGTTTACAAAGCTCCGCGAACACTTTTTGGACTGTCGAAAGCATTTGCTAGAAAATACCTGGATTATTTTGGGAAACAATGAAAAATCCAATTACTGGTGTGGGAAAGTAGGATATATTTATCCTAATATGAGACATTTTGGTGAGAAAATGTAATCGGACAACAAAAATAGTCATATATACTAGGTTTAAAGTGTACTGTTACTTACGATAATTACCTACACCTGGGTTTCTTTGCAAATAACCATTTCAAGGCGATTTGCGTGTCCATTTAACTAACAAAATGAATTGAACGTCAGCTTAATGGTGTGAAAAAAGAGATATCAATTGTTACGTCAAAAGCGCAGAGTAACATGCAGAATATTTTTTGGATTTGGCATCTTCCGTTTGGATTTTTTTTCTCATAGAGAACTGTTTAGTAGGTAATGCAAAGTCTTCGGGAATTAGAGGAAAACCAAATCTAAATTTTCCAAATTAAAAATTGCAAAATTACAGACCAAATAAAACGTGCTATTTCGAAAAAAGTGGCTATACATTGGTAATAAAAAAAGCTATTTTGAAAATATTGTTCGAATCCTTTCAATGATTTTCTTTTTGCTTTTCATATTTTGGATCATGACCCAAAATTAGTTTTCTCTGAATTTTTTTTTCAATAAAAAAATAAAAGCAAAAACATATGATAGGTATAATCGAACCATCATAATGTAAAACACTAGCTTTGACCTCAGCATTACCAAAACAAAGTCCAAAATCCAAAGAAAAAAACGATTACTCGAAAACGAGAGGAAAAGTCAAAGAGATATAAGAAGAGAAAAGTCCAAAAGATACAGAGAAAAAGAGAAAGATATATGGGAAGAGAGAAAAATAGAAAAATGAGAAGAAAAATCCCCTAGAGAACTGTGTGGTAGGTAATGCGAAGTCTTCGGAAAGGAAGGGGGTTCGCGTGAAATTTTTTTTTTTCAATAAAAACGAAAAAGTTATTTTCAATAAAAAAGCAAAAAGAAAATACGATAGGAGTCGAACCAGCATAGGGAAACACTAGTTAGACGCGCTACCTCTGTATCACCAAAACACGTTTATTGCCTGGGGAGAGATCAAAAAAGACAAATAGAGAGAGAAAAGGAGAAAGCAAGAAAAAGATATATAAGAAGAGAGAGAGAGAGAGAGAAAACTAGAAAGAGAAAAAGAAAGATATAAGAAGAGAGAGAGAGAAAACTGGAAAGAGAAAACTAGAAAGAAAAAAAGAAAGATATAAGAAGAGAGAGAGAAAACTAGAAAGAGAAAAAGAGAGATTTAAGAAGAGAGAGAGATAGAGAGAAAGAGAGAGAAAACTGGAAAGAGAAAAAGAGAGATATAAGAAGAGAGAGAGAGAAAACTAGAAAGAGAAAAAGAGAGATATAAGAAGAGAGAGAGAGAAAACTAGAAAGAGAAAAAGAGAGATATAAGAAGAGAAAGAGAGAGAAACAGAGAAGAAGAAAACGAGATAGAATTAGAGACAAAAAAGACGGAAACTCGAGACAGACCAACACATGATTCGAATGCCCTCAGTTGAAATGTGCATTTGCCGTGCGAAATCACATCAATTAGCTCACCTATCGTCACTTATGGGAGATGCACTGGGTGAGAAAAGAACCTCAAATGTCAAAAGTGTGCAATGAAACTGCATAGAAAATGTGGTCTCTTGTTTTTTATAGAAATTTTCATTGTTGTGATTTTAATTTTTTTTTATTTGCAATTTTGTTTAAAACGGTAAACTTTTTTTTTTCAAATTATCTAGTAGCGAAATCAAACTCACAAACTTGTTGTCTATCATCTTCGCGATTTCGAATAAGCCAAACCCGGAAACCAAAAAGTGTTGTCAGACGCTTCTTTTCGATTTATGTTTTTTTGTACAATTTTCAGCTTCAATGGAATTCAATGAAATGAATGAGTAAACCAACTAGATCTATGAAATGAGAAATGTCAAGTTTTCTAAAAAAAAAAAAGGAAAACTTAAAAAAAAAGAAATTCCAAGCTTAAATAAAAAACGAATTCCTTACTCATATTTAACTGAAGATTACATTAAAACGACAATCTAAAGAAGTAAGCCAATTTTCCTTTTCTTTTTAAGAAAATACCTTCCAGACAAAACAAAAATATAAATTGTTGCTATTTGTATGTACGAAAACAAGGAAATGTCTGGAGTTGTTGATTTGTGTAGCACCAAACTTCAGATTCTGGAATAGGTTTTTTTCAGACAGTGACGTCAGTTACTTTTAATATTCAATTGCTAAAAACAATTACATTTGTCTATTTTAGGAATGTAATTCAATAGAATAAGGAGAGAGTTGATGTTTGGTCGTCCTCAGAGGGAAGGGGGAATTAAATTTGGCAATCAAAGAGAAATTGCGTTCTCTTGGTGGCAAACAAAAGTTGATTGTGCAATTTAATTGCTGGCACGGTCGTCTTTGAAAAAATTATGTAACTTGGAACTTTTTTTATTTGGACGCACAAAAAATGGCAAGAAAGCTAATCTGGCCGGCACTTTTACCAGACAAACATTTATGGTTCGAATCCGCCCCGAGGATATTTTTTGTACTTAAAGGGGAAGGACCTTGTAAAATTGAGTTTTCAAAGTATCTTTATTATAGTTTCATTGAATAGATGTCGTTTCCACGATTCCGAAACATACCCCTTTTATATGTTTTCGACCGCAAAAGGGGCACGTTTACACGGCCGTTTTACGCGTTTGCCGCACGGAAACACGGCTAGAGTGGGCGAGAGAGTGTGGGAAATGGGGAGACGCAGAGTTGGCGGCAATTCAAACTACAATTTCCCCAAAATTTCAAGCGCTCCTAAATCGATTCATTTTGATCCAAAATGGGTAAGTGAGGTATTTTTTCGGAATCCTGGGAATAAGATCGACTTTTATCACAAAAACACAAAAAATATATTTACGCGGTCCTTCCCCTTTAAATGTAAAATAAACATATATTAAAATGCTTTCCATATTTTTCACTTTCCTTATTTTTCAAAATTTTAGAAAAAATTATAGAGACCCCTTGAAAAGTGGGCTAACTCCGCACAGACTGAGTTTCACGACTTGGGACTATTTTATTTAGGTTCCTCATGTCCAAAACAAATTTTTCCACGCGGTTCGGTTTTCAAGTTTAGTGGAAAATATTTACAGTACAGATTTTTTTTTCGTTTTTTTTTTGGCTGGAGAAAAATTATAGAGAACCCTTTAGAAAATAATTTAATAAGGCGAATTTAAGGAATTTGGAGAAGATACCTATTTAACAGTATTTGTATAACCGGCACAGACAAAATCACACGAAAACAAGAATAGCTAGGTAAAACATGGGTACGGTAATCTAAGTCTGGGCAGCTGGAATTGTAAAAATAGAGTTTCTATAGATTGGACTCATGAATGAAAATAGGGTAAAGAGTGAGTGAGTGAGTGAGTGAGTGAGTGAGTGAGTGAGTGAGTGAGTGAGTGAGTGAGTGAGTGAGTGAGTGAGTGAGTGAGTGAGTGAGTGAGTGAGTAAGTGAATAAGATGCATTTTTTATAAGACTCTTTTTTTAAGACCTGCGCCAATACATTAGGTCGCTAAGAGCACTTTTGCGTTTTCCGTGTGTTACAACCCAAAACGTTCAAAAAAGTGATCTTTTTGACTGTTCCAATGATCTTTTCGATATAAAAACGTCAAAATTTCGCGTTCCCGTCAATTACACTTATGTGTAATGTAAATTTATCAAAGTCTTTCTAATTGCCTGTTTTTGATTTGGATCACGTTGAAGCGAGATATTGGCAAGCGATTACGACATCGATATTTTGGGCTACAGTAAAAAGAATGGTCCAAAACCAAGTTTAAAGGTTTATTTTGGTCGCATTAATGCAATTTTGTTAAAGGGGAAGGACCTCGTAAAATCGATTTTTCAAAGTCCCTTTACAATTGTTTTATTGAATAGGTGTAGTTTCCGCAATTCTGAGACATACCCCTTTTATATGATTTGGACTGCAAAGGGGGCACGTTCACACGGCCGTTTAAGCGTTTGCCGCACGGAAACACGGCTAGAGTGGGCGAGAGAGTGTGGGAAATGGGGAGACGCAGAGTTGGCGGCAATTCAAATGACAATTTCCCCAAAATTTCAACCGCTCATTAAATCGGTTCATTTTCATCCAAAATGGGTAAAAGAGGTGTTTTCGGAATCCTCGGAATGAGATCTAGGTTTTCGTCACAAAATCAAAAAAAAAATTTTACGGGGTCCTTTCCCTTTAAAAAAAAATCACGTCTTGAAAATTAGTAGATGAATGAGTGATCCCATGATCTGTATTTACACAGCTCAGTTTGTAAAGCTCCAAATGATGTTTTCAGAAAAGAATGTTATACAAAACTGTCATGCGGAAAATTGTTCCAATTCAGTAATCAAAATTCTGAAAACAATACAACTTCGGGAACACTGTGCAGATAGACTAAGGGTTGTTCTGGACAAACCAAAATGCTGAAATTCCTGGCCCGGTCAGATCAGGCCACTGCATTCATTACAAAAACGATAGAACAAGAGAGTCTCTACGCAATCGCAACATATGAAAGTCTACTGTTTACGTAATCAAAGCAATCCAGCTGCTGCATTTCCGGCAAAACAACGCTTATCCATCTTTTTATCACCTGTTACTAAGAGACAAATTAGAGGATATCAAGCAGAGGCTCTCAGTCAACAAAACTGGAAAATGATGTTTTCCAAAGGAGGGTAATCCGCTAATATGAAACACGTGGGAGCTTAGAAGGAGGACTAATCCGTTTAGTATAAATTCATTTCAGGAAGCAAATCCTGAACTCGTGGGAGTATGAATTTGCCAAACATTACGCGAGTAGCCATAATCATCTTTAAAGGGGAAGGACCGCGTAAAATTCATTTTTCAAAGTATCTTTATTATAGTCTCATTGAGTAGACATCGTTTCCACGGTTCCGAAACCCTTTTATATGATTTGTGCTGCAAAACGGGCGCGTTTACACGGCCGTTTTACGCGTTTACCGCACGGAAACACGGCTAGAGTGGGCGAGAGAGTGTGAGAAATGGAGAGACGCAGAGTTGGCGGCAATTCAAATGACAATTTCACCAAAATTTCAAGCGCTTCTAAATCGCTTCATTTTAATCCAAAATGGGTAAAAGAGGTATTTTTCGGAATCCTGAGAATGAGATCTACGCATTTATCACAAAATCAGAAAAATATTTTTACGCGGTCCTTCCCCTTTAAAGTTTTCGGTGTGTCTTACCAACTTTTCTACCCAAACAAGGTTAACTTTGCGTAAATGATTTTTATTCACTTTCACATGCAGATTTACTTGAAAGCGGAATTAATAAATACGCTTTCGTCACAACTGATTGTAGTTAGACCTTCAGTTGCATTACCTTCCGCCAGCGAAATGGAATTTAAAGCGGCAAAAGGGACGTATTCTTCAAACTCAATGTTTCCTTAAAAAGTACAGTAACCCAAAACATTTTTTGTAAAATTTTGTCAAATATGTCATTTTCATACAAATTTTTACCAATTTATGCTTACGCAATTTATGTTGTAAACAACAATTTGCAGCTGTTTATTTAACTGAACAGACATTGAGTCATGTAATTTCTGGGAAAGAAGAACGGAAACGAACAGGTGAATTGCTGTAAATGTAAATGTATACATTGCGTCTCAGTAAAAAGATTTTACCATGAGAGGGGGGGTTGGCTAAAAAATAAATACCAAAACGTAATTTCCTGTAATTGTTTTGTGTATTTCCTGTTTGTTTGAGTGTTTTATGTTTTGTGTCTTGTCTTGTTGTGTATATTGTGTTTTATGTTTTGTTGTTTTGTCTCTGTCTCTGTCTCTGTCTCTGTCTCTGTTTCTTTCTCTCTCTCTCTCTTTCTCTCTCTCTCTCTCTCTGCCAATCTCTCTCTCTCTTTCTCTCCTCTAAAATTGAAATTCAGGATTTTTATCAAACTAATCGCTTATCGTTTTCAAAACATATGTTTATTGTTTCTTCAAACAACAATTTGCCTTTCTTTGTTTCTTCCTCTTGTCGAGAAACGCCTCGGTTCCTGCAATTTAAAAACTGTTACGGTAATGTTTCACGCGTTTTATTCAAAATTTTATCAGCTGCAATAAGTTCAAACAAAGTCTGATTGCTTTCATAAATTGCTTTCCGATCTCCAGGTGAAATTGGCCAACTGCAGAAACACCCCCTCTTACCGGCAATGATCTGGTGCCCCCCTCTCCACATTCCAAATCATTTCTACTATGATTCCCTAACTGCCATATCTATTTTGGCAACTTTCTTTAACATATATTCCATTTTCTGTATAATATTTCTTTCACCCAAATCGATGAACCGATACAAATGGTACCTTCTTTGGCATCAATTACTATCCTTCGCAAACGATATATTGGTATAAAAAAAGATACAAAATTTTTTTTTAAAAATATTTAGCTTAATTTTCTAACAAAACCAACTTTTTTCTATCCTCTGACAATTGGATTTACGAATGGGATATTGACAAAATATCATATTGTTGGGACTCATGTCCAAGCTGTTGTTGTTTGTGTGGTGGCTTTGGAAACAATGGTCACAGTACTTCATCTGTTTTTCTATCGATATAGAGCATCGAAAGGGCAAAAATATTTTACAAAAGTGGATAAATTGTTATTGGGATTGGCGTATATAGTGTCTGCTTATCCTGCGGTTGCACTGTCGTTATCTTATGGAGACCAAGTTGCTTTGGCAGTGAAGATGAAATCGGTAGGGATTTTGAAAGGATCAAAGGGGACAAGAAAGGAAACAAATAGGAGAAGAACAAATGGATACAACAGGACCCCCCTCATTTCCAAAAGTGGGGCATCTTGTTTGGGAGATTGCTTCCCCAATAACCAAATAATCCTGTTTATGGCGCTCATTGCGCAACGGGACTACGCTTGACTCTGTTTGTGTACGGGTGCGAGTCACAAATAATTTTTTTAATTTTAGCTTAGTCACACTGGGCCAAAATACGCAGCAGTGAATCCGCATAAATGATTTTATGACCATATGTTAAGCTTTTTTTAAGTTCTCTAAGAGTAGAGCAGTATGGCCACCCCTCCGACATTGGAAAAATGGAAAATCCAATCGATTTTGGCCAACCGTTCACAAATACATTTTGTTTAAAAAAACAATTCTGATAGTTTAAGGCCAATATCGATTTTTTTTGACCGGGGTTACGGTAAGCCACCCCATGGTTACGGTAAATTTATTCAAAGTGGCCCAAAATTGGGTTTCAATGTGGCAATCGATCTAGCACATGAATACCAATACTTGCGTTTACGGAGACCCAAAATACTCAAAACTGAACAAGCTCGGTGAAAACTAAAATTTGGCAAGGTTCGCAGTTTTTGGCAGTTTTCTCTTTTTCATATTGTAAAATGAGAACATTTTGTTTTTCGCACGTTTTTTATGTTTTCAATTTTGCCATAAACGTAACCGCAAAATGGTTGCCCTAGAGCCTACTTTTGGTTTTCCACAAGCGGTCAAATAAAGCGATAAATGTTTTTTTAAACGAAAATTTAGTGTGATTTTATGTATGAAAGTTTTTTTTCTTCAAAAGCAACTCATGTTATGTTCCAAAGATGCTACAATATTTTTTGTCCTAAAAGAAAATGTTTTCGACATTGTGATATTAATGAGAAAGCTGTTAACCACGTCAGTTGTTGGATTTCTTGTTTTACCGATCATAGGTTCAAAAATGGAAATTGTTGGAAATTTGTTACTTCAGTGTGAAAGTGTATTGTTGCCTTTTTGTGACAAAGGTTTAAAACAAATAATGTAAAACAATACGTAAAACACATAAACACACAAGTTTGCTCCCCATTTCAGTATTAAAGAGTGAAAACTGCTAAAAACCGAAAAAAATTGCCAAATTTTAGTAACCCAGTGACAGTTTGTTAAGTTTGGTCTATAAAGGGTCTTCGTGAACACAAACGTTTGTTGACTTGTTTTGCTGAATCGCTTGCTGCATAGAACACTATTTTTTAAACAATTTTTAGTGATCCTACCGTAACCCAGGGATTCCCTACAGTAACCCAGGTCAATAAATAGATTTTGACCTAAAACGTGCTACATAGTTTTTAAAGGTCAATTACATGTTTTGGCAACGTTTGGCCAAAATCCATCAAATTTCCCAGTGTGACTGCTCCTAAAGAACTCGTATCTCTACTTACTAGTAGGACTTAAGTTAATGAAAACCAAGAGGTTAACAAAAAAATAAAAAGTAACATTATTTGATTCAATTCCAGGAATACTCCTGTGTAACTGACGCAATCCTCAACATTCCCGAAATCTTCATGTTTTCTCAAGAAGACCTAAGAACCTACATGTGCCTACCAATAGCTATCCTATTTCCAGCTTTTTGTATCGTTTGCGGTACTCTTATCTACCTTACCAATAAGCATATTTCTTTCCTGACGTCGTCACAAACGTCTAGAAATACGGCTCGACTGCAACGAAAGCTTCTCATTCAACTGATTATTCAAGTAACTGTTCCTCTTTTAGTGGTATGTATTCCTGGCAGTTTAAACTTGTATATTGTGGCTACTACGACGTTTGGCTATGGAGGTTTGTTGAGGTCATCTTAGAACATTAGATTGTTTTCTTAGCCAGAAATCTAGCCCAGAAGTTACAAAAACGATTTTTTTAAAATTATTTTAAATAAAATATATCCGAGGTTTCGTAAAATTCTATTTTTTATTGTAACGCTTCAAATCTTCTTATAATTTTGTGTTATGTACAAGATACGTCATGAAACGCTTTAAAAAAGTACGTTTTCTATGACAAAGTGGCTAAGATTTCGGGTTAGTAAACTAAACTACCCCATCGATCCCCGCAAAGCAACTGTTTTTCTTCTTGTTTTTGTGATACAAAAATTTGCTTTTTGCTAAAATATTTTTTAAATGTAATTTGAAAAAAAACGAAAATGGAAAATAGCCGGGCCGGAGCTATCAATAACGTGAAAATGCAACGAGGCATTTTCAATTTGGTCTAACTACAATTCTAGACAGCCAAAAGTTTCATTTACAATTTGCGTTAAACAAAAAAATTTCTCATATTAGGAACACAATTGCGTTTAATGATTTATTTCGACAGTACAACGCTAAACCGAAATTTCTTATTTTATGGACGCAATTGCGTATATGAATTTACTTGCGTTAAACCAAAATTTTCTCATTTTTAGGACGTAATTCCGTCGATTAATTTACTTTTAGAATTTTTCGCGATTTTCGTAGTTTTCAAGGGGTTTTTCTTTTATTTAAACCCTTATTTTCCTTTTTTTTAACATAAAAACCACAATTTTCGGTGGTAAATTTTTTCTGAAATTTTTGTGTAATGTAAAAGTTAGTTCATTGAGCAGAATTTGGAAAACGCTTTTTAAAAATTGCGTTTTCTATGACGAAGTGGATAAGATTTTGGATTTGTAAACTAAACTACCCCATTAGACAAAATTTTTTCTTCTTTTTGTATGATACCAAAACATCGAATACAATTTTTTTAAAATTAACATTTTATTCCGTGCACTTTAAAAATGGCGCACGTGACGTGGACTAATGTGGAAATGAAACAAGGCATTTTCAATTAGGTCCAACTACAATTCTAAAAAGCCAAAAGTTTCATTTTGTAATAGCAAAAACTTTTCCGTTACTCACTTCATGCAGAGGAAGTTTTGATTCAAGCAGAAGTCCAAATAACTATAGAAAAAAGGAGTTAAAAACAAATTAGCTTTCAAAGTACTCGGTCAAACTTCAGTTGCGAATTGTGTAAACAACGAGAACTTTATTGAAACTTAGAATGATTATATTCGCCAGGGGATATTTTTTGATGATACATTTCCGCGAATCGGATGTTTTCAAGAACGAGAGAAAAACAAAGCGCTTTTGCTGATTTTATAATCGGAAGAGGAAGAATGAACAAAAGATATTAAGTGGGGCAATAAATCACTCGAATGTTTATTTATAATTTAGTTAATTCGCCAAAAATAAAAATAATTTGTCAAAAACTCTATTTCAGAAATTGGCGATTTTACATTCGCTGCTATCTCCGCTTATGGACTAACCGGCTCCTTGGTGCTAATATCTATCTATCCTTGCTACCGAAGTTTTAAATGTAAATCAAAACACCAAATAGCGGTGACCACATCTAATGGCACTCCGTAGTTGATGAAAAGTTTACTATTTGTAAATGTTGTATTAATAAAGGTTGTAATTGGATTCGGCTTATTTTTTTGATTTGCGTTTTTTATGTTTAAAAAAAAACGAAAACAAACGTTGTCATTCCCAGAAAATACAACTGTCTAAACTGTCTTTATTAACACCATTGTCGGTGAACACAATGTTTCCGTTTGTATTTATTAAACACCACAGAAGCGGAAGTAATCACACAGCGAGGATAAAACAGCAAAGTGTTGAAATTCAAGTCAGGTAAAAAGTTGCTAAGCGTTGGGTCCTACGGCGAAAGCGCGCCAGATGGTAATGTTAGGTGCAAAAATGCGTTATCGTTAGCATTTAGCATCCAAACTTGGCATATCAATAGTCAATAATGATCTGCATCGATCGAGCGTTAAATAACGTTGGGTCCCTTAGCGAAAGCGTGCCTGATTGTAATGTTTAGTGCAAAAATGCGTTATCGTAGGCATTTCGCAGCGAAACTTGTCAAGTCAATAGTAGATAAGTGTCGACATCGATCTAGCGTTAAAAAGCGTTGGGTCCTGCGGCGAAAGCGCGCCAGATTGTAATGTTAACAGCAAAAATGCATTATCGTAGGCGTTTCGCAACCAAACTTGGCATATCAATAGTCAATAATGATCTGCATCGATCGAGCGTTAAATAACATTGGGTCCCTTAGCGAAAGCGCGCCACATTGTAATTTCTCGTAATAAAATGCGTTTTCGTCAGTTTTTCGCAGCCAAACTTGGCATATTTCAAAAAACATTAAAGGCAAAGTTATAAGTCAAAAAGGAACAAGGTAACTTTGACGACAACTACAATCTTTCATAAATATCCTCGCCATTCCCAGAAAATACAACTGTCCCATTTTGTATTCAGAAGACCACAGGTTAGGAATGTTCAACACTTGGCAACAATGAGGTATGGGGGGTAACCCCTGGCCTTGAGCTTGTCAATGCAATCTTTGTCTTTGGGGTTGATTTTGGGACGGGGCCACCAACTTGGTCCTTCAACCCAGAAGTTTCCGGAAACGACGGCGATGTTTGCGAAAAGGAGAAGGACAAAAATCTGGAAAGACAAACATTGAGATTGTCAGTCAAGCGATAAATATATGCAACATACTAAGTTTGTAAAACCTACCGCGAATAGAAGTTTTCCCATTGTTGGTGGTTTACAAGAGAGTTGAAATGATTGCCTTATGTAAAAAGCGGAAGACATCACGCGGGCCGATAAGAAAAAAAAACAGAACAGACCATTGTGATTCAACTTTTGTCGAAAACTTTTTTTCGGTGAAATGAAAGCAAGGAATTTTACCGATTAAAAATATTAAAAAAATATGTGATTTGAAAATCGAAAATTTCTTTAACACAGAACAAAACGCATAGTTGAATAATCTGTTGTTTGACGAAAAATATGTAAACATTACTATCTTTGTTTTCTTTTTGGCTTGAAAGATGGCCTTTTTTTTCAGTCTTCCCTTTTTTGCTCTCAATTTTTTACACACACACGTACACACACATATACACGCACACATACACACACGCACACACACACACATTTATTTTACCACAATTTCAAACTTCAACTTCTTGCAACGATTCTGAGTAACAAAGGGAATAAAATCCAAAGGGCACTTTTTATGGCTTATTACTCATTGTAATGATTAATCATCCTCTTCTGCGAATGCTTGCAATTTACTTCAGTTTCAAACCTTTTCAAACCACAATTTCAATTTCAATCCGTATGCTACTCTAATGCCACATACGTTTTTTTTCAATTACCCTTAAAACGATTGTAAATACAAAACCTAATTATGCATGTACTTGTTGACTTACAAAAACCATCTACAAACACAATTTTACTGACACATATTTTATTTTATTGAAACATTAAAAAATATACCTCGAAATATTCATACACTAAGTTCCGTTTTTTTAAACGGTCAGTTGAACTGTAATGGTTATTGCTTTCGTTTCTGACAGTGTCTGGATCTGTTTTCCTCTAGACTTTTGCTGAATACTAGGGGTTTTTGTAAAAACAAGTTGTGAATTTCTATTATGCTAGAGTAGTGGTGAAAATCGAAATTTAATTTTTTTAAAGACCACAAACTTTTAAAAAGTTTTTTTATTTCAAGGCTGAAAATTACGCTGTGTCTTGAATTAATATCACGGTAAACATATATTTTCAGGATTGGCTTTTACTATGGGTTCATCTTAAAAAACTTAAATTCAAAATAAATTGTTCTAATGTTATAGGAAAACTAATTTTGACCTCTTGTTCTCTTAACCACAGAACGAATCATTTTTCTTCTCGATTTTATGCTATTTATATAAACTTTTTTTTTTCAAAAACCCTTGAAAAAATTGGAATAACTTTTGACTTACGAAAACATTCTAGAAACACAATTGATACTTTTTTTAAAATTCGTGGATTTTGTTGTTATAGTTTTTGTTTTCGTAAATTCGTAGGATTTTGTTGCTATATTTTTTAAAGTTTTGCTTTCTTTGTTCAAAATTAAATTACACTCTGCCAGACTGAAAATTGCGTTGTGTTTTGTATTTTAATCCAGGTCAACATCAATTTTCAGGAGGCAGACGACTGTTATTCCAGATATAATCGAAGTCAATTGAAAGTTAATTCAATCGCCATTTAATCAAACGTAGGTACATTAAACTGATACAGTAAACCTAGGTTTTCATAAACTATAAAGAAAACCTTTTTTCATTGCTTGTCAGGTTGTTTCATTTGTCGAGCTTTTTGATCACCGTTATTCGTTGTATGACCAGAATGTAGGCGGAAGCTGACGCACATTTGTTCGTTTCAATGATTTTGTATTGTAGTAAGCACAAAAATATGGAAACTTGACTTTTGTGTTCTTTGTTAAAACACAACAATGCAGTCAGATAACGTGTATTTAGACTCATAATTGCGTTGTTTATTTTGTAGATTTTTAAGAAAGCAGCAATTTTCAGGAAAACGGTTGTGATTCTAGACACTATATAAGTGAACTGTAAACAAGAAACGAGGCTACAGAAAGAAAAAAACGGCAAATTCAACAATGAGTGAGTTTTTTATAATACAGTTTTAAGACTTTATCTGTCTACTCCTTAAAGTAAAATAATCAAAAAATTTCAATTTTCTGACTTAGTTGCAAAATTAATTTTAATTTATTTTATGAACAAAATTAAATAATTACTTTTTCAATTTTAATATAATTTTACATTTAGCAAATTCAGAGAGTTTTAATGTATTTTGGCATGTCAAGATTGCCGCTTCCACTTTCTGGTGGTCTTTATTTATTAATTACTTCCCTTTGTCCTCAAAAAATGTTTTTGTAAATTGGCTAATTGACAGCGCAGCAAAGAATTATAAATCGTCCAAATTCATTTTCAGGCCAAATTAAATCCTTTTGACAGCATAAAACCGCGCAGATTGTTTGACAAAATTCTGGCACGCAAATTTGAAATTTGACTTATGTCTTAATCGTGCTTAGATTACCAGCATAAAATAGAAGCTAAAATAAAGTATGAGGTCCCATAAATAAAACAGCACTTTGAATGATTTAAATATAATTTATAACGGCCAAGATCGCATTTGATTATGAAAGTTATTACTTCGTAGTACAAACGATAGTTTCGCCTGTGTGAAGGTTTAGGACTTTTAGGGCTTTTTGGAAATTATTTATTTATTTGTTTGTTTATTAAAGAAATGCTTACAACAGAAACAATGCTTCAACGATGTTTTGAACCTAAAAGGATCGTCAGGGACCATTTTTGAATTTATTTTATATTTAAAAAATTGAAAAGTTGTGCAAGAAAATATATCAGTTTTGGGTTTAAATGCGTCGGCTTTTTTCATTAGAGAATTCTGCTTCTAAAATGCCTTTTTTTACCATTCCAGGCCACAGCCACCTGTGGATAACCGGCATTTCAACGAACGATGCGCACTGTGTTTACGCGTCTGTTAAATCCATCAATTTATCGATTTTTTGGTTGTCACTTTTGAATTTTCGATGTTTCCGCCTGAAAAGACGCAGAAAACTCTGGTTGTCTGAAATGGTAGCGCCGTACGAGCTCGGCATCCGCGGAAAGGGTGGTCAGCAACATACACTAATGAGCACCATACGCAAAAAGAAATAAAAAAAAGGTCCCTGACAATTTTTTAAAGGTACCAC
>JAJQXH010000042.1:415000-417500 GCA_022343465.1 Oscheius sp. G VE-2021
ATGGTAACCCAGGTCGGAAAAAAGGTCTTGAGCTGAAATTATCAGAATACGTTCAGTTGGTCATAAAATAACTCCCACACCAACTTTCAGCCAGTTTGGACACCATGGCTTTTTTCCTAAGTCAATGCCTTTAATCGTCCGGCTCGAGTTTTACAGATACTGACTCTTAAAAGTTCAAGTTTTGAAAAACCATTTTTAGCTGAAAAAGGCAAATTTTAATTTTCAGCGACCCTTGGGCCATGAAAATAAAACAATCCAAAAGAAAACTAGTAATCTTCATAATTTTGTTTGATTCTCTTCTTGTTGCTATTTGTGTGGTTTGTACTATGATAATGTGCGTTTACAACAAAATTTCAAAGGTAACTATCTTTTTTTAAAGTTAAAAAAACTGATTTAGACCATGACTGCCGAATTAAACAAAAGTTTTGGAACTGAAAATGCTGAATTTACCGGTTACGGTATGCTACGTCTCCACGTTCGTCGTAGCTTCACTTTTTATCTTTTTCCAGGGCCTTGATGGAAAAATATCAATTCCGGGAATTTACGCATCAGCCAATCATTTGTTTGTTGTGATAGCCGGCTGCTCTGTTTCTTTGTTTTGCAGTTTCAAAATCTGGAAATATATTCGTCTACTGGAAAAAGTTAAACCAATAAAGGATACTGTACTCGAACGACAGATTTTTACAACTCTTCTGCTCCAGGTGACGTTTGTTCAAAAAATTCTTTAGTTTTTAATTTTTTTAGCCAAAATCGTAATTTTTTAGCCAATGTCTTTTTAGGCTGGTGCCCCAATAACTCTCAGCTATATACCCTCTGCAATCTACTTGACCTACCCATTGTGGGAAACTAGCCCTTTTACTTCAGTTTCTCAGTATCTGTCGATCTCTTTGAGCTTTGCCAAGGTTTGCGATCCGTTAATTGCTCTGTGGTGTATAAAGGAATTTAGAAACACACTGATTTCTAAAATTCGTGAGTAATTGAAAAACAATGAAAAAGTTTGAATTTAGGCCGCCCCACTTCAACGTCCATGTCAAATACTGTCACACGTTAAATTTTTCCTACTCCCGTTGACTTTTCACTATTTAGTTTTCAATAAAGCGTTTCGATTATTGAGTTTGTAAGTGAGTGAGTGTGTGAGTGAGTGAGTGAGTGAGTGAGTGAGTGAGTGAGTGAGTGAGTGATTTCCTCTAAGATATTTTTACGACATTACGTATGCAATAACCATTACTATTCATCAAACAGAATTGACATAATTGCATCTCTGAGAACTATTTCTCTGAAAAGTTCAGTGATCAGACGACTTTAGCCGTTCATTTTCTTTCGCCCTCGCTGAACTCCTTCATTGACCTCTTTCCATGAGAAACTTCCCTTGCTGACATTTAGAATGTGCTATTTTGTAATCAAAATAGCCAATCTTTTCTTTTTTCATGCAAAATGGAAGTTTTTTTCTGTTTTCCATTCAGAATGGAGTGAATACAAATTTTGTTTTTATTCATTGCCTTTCAGCTTGATGAGATCTTTCTCAACTTCAACATTTAATTTATTTTGCCGAACCTACTTGATGTGAAAAATGTAAATGTGCCAAAAGTTGATATGTGCCTATGTAATTTCCGCAACTCATAATGAACTGTGACTGCGCAAAACAAGTAATTTCCTTTTTACTGAAGGAAATCCAATTTCCAGAATATTACCACGTGAGTAATACAGTCATGCCTTTCATATGAAATAAACTTGGAAAACAATGATCGTAGTTGTCGCATGTGGTTTTTTGTTTAATATCATACTAAAAATACATAAGTTACTAGAATAACTTGGTTTTTTGGTTAAACTGGTTTAAAGTGAGTTTTAAGTTTTTTTAATTTTTAATTTTATTGAAAACAATGTTGACGTAATTCTTTCAACACAAAATTTCACAAAACAAAACATTTGAATGAACAATGATTTATGACAAATTTGTAATTACATTTGTAAAATTAAACTTTCCATTTAGGGATACAATTTAATTGATCATGATCTCGGCTTTTCTAGTCGCTGTATTTTTGCCCAAAAGCCTTATAAGATTTTAAGTTGTAATTTCGCGTAGTTCTGTTTATAGTCCATATGAAAAGTGTAGGAAAATATTACCGCTACATTAGACAGTGCATGCACAGAAAAATGGCTTCACTTTATTATTATTTAACTACCATAAAAAACTTTCCTTATGAAAACTTACCGATTTATAGCTTCTGAAAAACTTTTTCGCTAATTTTGTCGTTGAAGTAGCCAAAATGGCGTATTGGCATTTGATCAGTAGCAATGGAATTATATCTTCATGTAATTGACAGTTCTTAGTGTTTCTGATGTGTTACTCTTTAAAGTTTAATGAAATGTAATTTGAAATTTGGTGTGTTCTGTGCTTTCTCACGACTTTTCTCACGTGATAAAAGTTGAGCTCCTGAAGATCATTGGCTTTTTTTGAGAGGGAGTTTACATGACTTCTTTACGATATTTTGCATCTAGA
>JAJQXH010000042.1:422500-447500 GCA_022343465.1 Oscheius sp. G VE-2021
CATTGGAGTTTGACCAAGTACTTGAAAGCCAAAAGTTTTCAGAATGTGTACTTTGTACTTTGATTTTAAGCAAAACTTCCTTTCCATAATTACGTCTGCTTGGCTTGAGATGCCATGAATGTTCCTTTGATACCTGACGTGAGTCACGGAAAAGGTTTACCCACTACAAAATGAGACCTTTGGTTTACTAGATGTGTGGTTCAACCTCTTTGCAAATGATTGGCTCATTCTCACTTTAGTCGAAGCCCAAGCAACACGATGTTGATTGTTGAAAAACTTTTTATATTAATATTTTACTTAAGTTTTCCGTTTTTTCCCTACCAAAACTCGCAAGCGACCATTTTTTATAAAATGATAAAAATCAAATTAAACACAAAAATGACCTTTAAAACTGCAATCAAACGATTAGATGTTTAGTCACGCAAAACGAACCAACTGAAAAAATAGATTTCTGATTTCCTTTTAGAAGATTTGCAATTTGAAGCCAAAATAACTGAAAACTCGGCTTCTTGAAAAACCCTTGCAGTCTATTTAAAGTCCCCCAAACAAAATTTGCCTCTTTCGGCAATCTCACCTTGAGCATAATTTTACTACACATCCCAATCTGCATATTTTTTTTCATATTTCTCTAAAAAAATCATTTAAAGGTTGGAAAAGTTAAATCTATTTTTTTGGCATAGGGAAATGTGATGTGAAACGATTGTGTTGTTTTAAACACTATGCTGTATGCACTATGCGTAAATTTGAAAAACAGATATAATCAATAAAAGTTAGATAAATTTAATCTTTCCAAAAAATTCGGCTTTTAATTAATTTTAGTTAATTTTTACACATGGATGGACAGCTCAAAAACCAAAAAAACTTGTTAACGAATGACTACAATGAGGTCGAAAAACAATGGTTTACCTCAATTTTTAGATAATCTTGAGGTTTCCGTCTTCGATCTCATAATCAGTAAATGAGTTCAAATTAAACTTATTTGTTTATGCTTACATAAAGTCCTAAAAGGTTAGGTGATCGAGTTTCAGTTACCCGACGTCACTAAATTCAGTGATAAACAACCGTAACAATTACCCAATTGATTAATTTTTAGGTAGTTTTTAGTTTTTTGTAGGAAAAGTCAGATTTTTTCTTTCGCTTTGGAAATCTTTAAAGGGTTTTGCAAATAAATGTTATTCACAAATATGACTAGCTTATTCATGGGTACTGCTTCTGGCAAAACAACTTTTTATTGCCTGTGGTTAGAGGCCATTTCTGCACATGCTTGAAAATAGATCTTTATTAAAAGGAAAAACGAATGTTTTGCCAAGACAAATTGGCTGACACATTAACAGAAAAAATTTTCTCTTAAATAACTAACATTGTCTAGTTTTTTTTCCATTGTATCACGCAAGATGTGTGGTGCTTAAAATTTTTTTTCAAAAGCAAATGCGTCGCTCCTTCACATAGTCCAAATTTTCTTTATAAAATCATGGTTTTTAAAGTTCGGCAACGATTATCTTAACTTTCACTTTTAGTTTTATCAGGTTTTTCTGCAAAAAGTTTTTTTTTCATTTTTTTTGTTTGACATAACACAAAATTTTTACCGATCGCCTTGATTCTTAAAAAAAACACTTTTTTGTCCTGAAACCACCAGTGTAATAATTTTGAATGAATTTTCAGTAACCGCTTTCATTAAAAAACTATTTGAAGCTTATAAATATCACCAAAAAATAAACAATTTTCCATTGATCTTTTTATCATGTTAGCTTATTTCGGTTTTTATCTGATTTTCAACATATTCGGAGAGTTGCCAATTAAGGCCAACTGGGCTAGCATAAAAGTTTAAAAAATTTAACATTAGAATTAACCGAAAATTGGAAATGAGTTTTAAAAGTGATAAAAAAATATTATTGTCTGCAGTTTGCGGCAACAATTTCACTACAAAAATTTTTTATGAAAAAATTCACTTAACGAAGTCGTAAAGTTGCTTTTATTTAGATTCCAAACGCAGTTTCAGATAAAATGTAAAATTAGTGAAAAATATACCCCAAAACCCAATTTTTGAAGAATTTTCAAATTATCTATCTGGTGACGACAGTTCAAAAGCACAAAAAGGTCTTTTAAAAGGTTGGCTCATGGGTTGCTTTTTAATTTCCTGAAAGCCACTGCCGGCGATTGAAAACGGACTAAATTTTGTTTTGCTTTTCACATAATGGTCTTGTTCCTCTTTTTACTCAAATGTTCTTTTTTATTTACCATTAATTCCTTAAAGCTTTAACCAAGATATCAAAATTTTCAGAAAATGGATCCTTGTGGTTCAGCCAAGGAACTCTCTAAGTCGATATGGCTAAAACGTCTCATAATAGGAAAATCAGTTCTATGTTTTGTATCCGCAATTGGCGTGCTCTATTTGCTCTTCAAGAAGGTTATTTTGTTTTAATAAGGTTTACTCAATTTATATACACATTTTAGGCAACTCGTTGGATACCCCATCCGAACGCTAAAGTACTTTACCTGAATCATCTTCTGTGGAGTATATTAGTTCCATTGGCGTTTGGAAGCTGTTATGGTTTCGATTCCGTTAGGTAGGGATAATGTTTTAAAACAAGAGTTTAATTTTTTAAAAAATGAACGAACATTAACAAAAAGATTTAACGTTTTACTTTCGCTGAAAATATAAAATTATTGATTTACAAACGTTATTTTTTAAAATTTTTATAACTTTTTGTTTTAAAAAATGTCATTGGTTAAATGAAAATTTTCAACAATTTGTTTTCATAACTTAGATTTTATAACCATTTTTAAAATAAGTTTTTAAATTTTATTATAGTTAAATTGATAAACAATCATTGATTTTTTTCATATTTAGGCGCCTATTTGAATTTTTAAAAAAACAGATTATAATTGCCAGCGGCACAACATTGAAAATCATCACGAAATTTTAAAAAAAATATTTTTAGGAAAAAACATTTGAAAGCACGATGCGCTTTCACAATCTAGGACATGTGAATATTTTTAGTTTATATATTTTTAGGTTATCGATTTTTCACGAAAACCCCTGCGACTACACCTTAACCACCGGCTTCATCCTAAAAACAAGACTTATTCCCGTCACCTGCCTCAATATTCAATCAACAACCATGCTTGCTTTCGCCATTGAAAGGGTTTATTCTACCTTGTATCCCCTAAATTACGAAGCAGTTAAAAGTCCTCGGCTAGGGGTGCTAATGATAATTTTGAGTGTAAGTTTCTACAAAAAGCCTAAATATTTAGTTTTTTCAGATTGTGGGAGTTGTGGCATTTGAGTGTTCTACAATGTTCATAAATGTTGATTGGGAGCAGCCTTTGGCGTTGTATAGCATAAAAACTAGGACAAATGCATATTATTATCAGGTAGACTCACAGTCACACTGTCACATGCTCACCCACCATATTTCACAGAATCAGTGAATAATCCCATTTACACACTTTCACACCATATTTCGCATGCTTAAAGGGAAGGACCGCGTAAAAATAATTTTTCTGGTTTTGCGATAAAAGTCTGGATCTTCTTTTCAGGATTCCGAAAAATACCTCATTTACCCATTTTGGATCAAAATTAATCGATTTAGGAGCGCTTGAAATTTGGTGAAATTGTAGTTTGAATTGCCGCCAACCCTGCGTCTCCCCATTTCCCACACTCTCTCGCCCACTCTAGCCGTGGGCGAGAGAGTGTGGGAAATGAACGCGTAGAACGGTCCTGTAAACGCGCCCCTTTTGCAATCCAAATCATATAAAATTGGTATGTTTCAGAATCGTGGAATCGATATCTATTCAATGAAACAATTGAAAAGAGACTTTGAAAAATAAATTTTACGCGGACCTTCCCCTTTAAAGGAATAAACTCACTCACACACGCTCACATGCTCACATATTAACACACGTTCACTTGCACCATGTTCACACACTCACATACAACTTTCAGTTATCACTCTACACGTTCGCAGCCATAGAATTAGCCGCAATTTTACTATTTTCTCTAGCTCTATGGAAAAATCACCGGATGTTTAAACAGTACAAGGTGGCTAGTGTGAACAGTTTAAGAATCAAATACCAGGTACATTTTTTTTATTTATAGAGATAAATTGTGTCAGATTACGGAAAACAGGCAGCTAATCCAAACTTTACTTCCCTGTTTCGTCTTTCATTTTCTTTTGTCATTTTCAACCTACGTTTCAATTGCTTTGTATCCAGTGGTTTGTGTTTTGATGCGTGTATAAAATTGTGTTTTCAGTTTTTTCCTGTGTTCGACGTGGTTTCCTTTGGGATTTGGCTTGAGACGGCATCCCAGGCAAGAATATATTCATTATAATTCTGGCTCGAATGGTTTAACTTAAAGGGGAAGGACCGCGAAAAAATAATTTTTCTGATTTTGTGATAAAAGTTTAGATCTTATGCCCAGGATTCCGAAAAAAACATACCTCTTTTACCCATTTTGGATAAAAATGAATCGATTTAGGAGCGCTTGAAATTTTGGGGAAATTGGCATTTGAATTGCCGCCAACTCTGCGTCTCCCCATTTCCCACACTCTCTCGCCCACTCTAGCCGAGTTTACGTGCGGCAAACGCGTATAATGACCGTGTAAACGCGCCCCTTTTGCAGTCAAAATCATATAAAAGGGGTATGTTTTAGAATCGTGAAAACGATATCTATTCAATGAAACTGTAATAAAGGTACTTTGAAAAATCAATTTTACGAGGTACTTCCCTTTAAAAGCAATCTTAAAAATGGGTAAAAGAGGTATTTTTCGGAATCCTGGGAATAAGATCTAGGCTTTTATCTCAAAATCAGAAAAATTATTTTTACGCGGTCCTTCCACTTTAAATTATTCTAATAAATCTGATTAGCATCTAATAAATCTAATTGAAAAGTGCATTTTTCAGAGCAACCTCTATTCTCTCGTTATGCCGGTGATCCTGATCTCTACTCTCAAGAAACAGGAACAAAGAACTGTCGTCGACACTACACCTCAAATTGATACCTACTTTGCACAGTTCCAAAAGTATCTAAACCCCCTAAATCGTTAAAAAACTATTTTAACGATAACATTGGGAAAAGGTTCCTATGCCTGATGTTTCGCAGGAGTTTGACCTTAATATACAATTTAAAGGTTGAGATTTTCCGTTTCAGGGCTGTAACAGAATTTTTAATTTGTAATTTGAACTTCTTTGTTTTTCTTATTATTTTTTTTAAAATTGTTCTCTCAAAATAAAATTTTTCGCGAATTCCCTTGAACTTGTCAGATGAATCATTAGGGAATCGCTGCTTTGCACCGGTCACGACCTCGACTACAATTGTGAAAAAAAATTAATTAAAAACTATTATGTAATCAAAATGCCAAATCTTTGAACCGACGGTTTTGTTAAACTATTTTATGTCTTTATTATTTTTATATCAGAGTTAAAACTGAAAAAATACACACAGAAAATCCGGATTTTGTGTTCAAAACAGAGTGAGTAATTCATGTTACGACAAACTTTAGTTTGAGTTTATAATTGCTCTTTCCGCGCTGATTTTAGACTGAAAAATATGATTCGCTTGAGTGATCGCGTCAAATAATATAATCATTCTTCGGGTTCTAAATTTCTTTCACTGTGAAAATTCTTTGTGTTAATTGCACTTAAAACTCAGTGAGTAGTATTTTCTTGCCATACATATTTTTTAAATTTAAATAAATGTTTTACAATTTTATCGGCCTTTGCCCGATATTTTTGTTAAAATGCAAATCAGTTGGTTTGTTTAAAATAAATCTCACAGACGCTGTCTTGGAGGTTTCCCTGCGCTCCACTTATTTAGCACAAATGTTCCTTTCTCAATTTAAATAAAATTGTCCGAAGATTTCAATTGAGAAAAGAACATTTGTCTTTCTTTCACATGACATAACATTTATGTAAGTAAATTGTTACGGTTTTTCTTTGATTAAAAACGGAGTAGCGGAAATAATTCGTTTGACGACACTGTTATGAACTTGGGCATTGAAAATGTATTTACAGGAGACAAGTCTCTGGCTTTTTCTTTATTTCTCTTTTTCTCTCTGTCTAAGTATTTGAAGGCGTGTCTCTCTCTCTGTCGCTTTCTTGTCTCTCTAACGTTTTCTCTTTCTGACTTTATGTCTCTCTCTCTCTCTCTCTCTCTCTCTCTCTCTCTCTCTCTCTTTCTCTCTCTCTCTCTCTCTCTCTCTCTCTCTTCCCAGGCACTAACACAACCATGCCATTATTTTTCCATCTATCCGAGTCGTTCTTTGTCCTCAATCTTTACAAATCGCCTTTAATCGCGTGTTGTGATTACCGATCTAAGTAATTGCATAGCAGTGCAACAACCTTTAATGGTACCCAGTACCTATTTTTTCCCCCTATTAGACTAAAGTGCTACTTCACGTGACCTTAATTTGGTTCAAAGTGCGAGAATAGCTTTCAACCGAGAAAATTTCGATTTCATCCTTTGCTTTGTTCTAATCTTCAAATGTTTTAGAATGGATGACACTTGTCAGAAGGCCTTCAAACTATCCCAATCTTTTGGTCTACGTTTTCTCCTTTTTGGCAAAATGATCATTTCCTACGTGGCAGCTGGTGCAATTGTGTACCTATTTGTAAAGAAAGTAAGTGATTTTGTTTAAATGTTTTAGGGAAGTTTTCAGAGAACGCAATGGATTCCTCATCCAAACGCAAAAGTTTTGTATTTAGCTCATCTACTGTGGAGTTTTCTTGTTCCATCTGCTTATGGGACAGCATTTGGCTTTGACTTTATGAGGTAAGTGAGTTATTTTTTAACACAAGCATATGTTCTTATTCTTAATCATTTTAAACATATAAACTACAAAATACAAAAAAATGAAAAAGGGTTTTAAATATGTGGAAAAATCTTATAAAAGGGCTTATGCGTACACATTCACTTACTACTTATGACCGATATTCTCTAAGGGACAAAAATAGGGCGGTCCTAGAAAAAATAGATTTGGTTGAAACTGTCAAAATTTCTTGTTTAGGACCCAAATAATCGGAAAACATACCTAATTTCGTCTTAAGGTTGCAGTTAAGGCCTTAAAGACCCAAACTTCATAACTTTGTTCAAACTCAATATTTTTTAGTTCTGAAAGTTGCAATCAAAAGATCTTTTTGGCCGAAAAAACTTTGTAATTTACCAAAAAACAAAATAATGCTATCTGACCACTGAAAAAAAATCAAAAAAACTTTGAAAAATATTGACAAAAGACGGTTTTTTCTGATGTGTGAAATCTTACAATATTATTTGCAATATATGCTTTTAGATTATCCCCGAATCACCAAGATCATTGTAAATACACCATTTCAACTACTTTGATCTTCTCGACCCGTCCAATTCTTATAATAATCGTCTATGCTCAATCAATGACAATGTTTGCATTCGCAATAGAGCGCGCTGTGTCCACTATAATCCCTACCACTTATGAAACTGTGAAAAACAATGCATTTGGTTTAGTTTTATCCTTGTCATCGGTTAGTTAATTGTTTTTTCCTTAGTGTAAATTTAATTTTAGGGAGCTTTTGTAATAATTGTAACCATACCTTGCCTTTTTGTAAACGTCAATTGGGTAGAGCAACATGCCGTTTTTAGTGCAAAAACAGAAGAAAATGGGAAACTATATGAGGTAAGGACATTTTTTATTTTTTTGAAATTTTATTAAATTGAAATTTTTTTGAAAAAGGGTTTAAAACGAAAATTCAGATTACCGTCTATTTTTTCGCTTGTGTGGAATTGGCTGCAGTGATCATTTTCGGGATGGCATTGATACGCAATGACCAAATTCATAAACACAATTTGATTCCTGCTGCAGGATGGACAAATAATTTGAAATTTAAGTATCAGGTTGGTTACTTAAACATACAGAAAAAAAATTAAATGAAAAAATTGTTTTTAGCGAAATTTAAAAATTTTCTAGATTGCTGAAAATAGACGCCTCATAAACAACCTGCTTCCTTGTTTCTTGGTACATTTTGTACTCACTGCTTTGGTTTATTTTGGGATCATCCTTTATTCAATTGTATGTTCAATTTTTCCAAATGAGAGTAACCCGTAGTTTAGATGTATGACAAGGAAGATACTGTAACTTACGGATTTTGGCTGGAAGTTGTTTCGCATGTGGGTTAAGAGAGATAGAGATAGAGAGAGAGAGAGAGAGAGAGAGAGAGAGAGAGATGAAAGTAAAGAATTTCGAAAATTTTAAAAAACTATTTTCAGAATCACGTCTACTCCATGATTATGCCGATTCTTCTATTTCGTTCTCTCAGAAAACACAGATCCTCGCGTGTTGTGAACCAAGTTAAACCGGTTGATACATATTTTGCGCATTTTCAGCAGATCCTTGAAAATGTCCAAAATAAATCGCCCCGTTAATGTTATTCTCTTAACATTTTAATAAATATTAAAAAAAAACATATTTATACTACCTTTCATTTTCACCACATCATTGCACTGTTTTAATACGGTTGCCTCACAATTCAACAATACATAAAGCGTTCATAATTTGGATGCTTAGTTAAATCCGTAGTAGTGTTTTAACGATTCTGGATTCTTGATGACGTCAGGTGTGACTTCCTTAACCGACTTTTCCAAAACTAAAGTTTTAATGAATTTACGCTTTGGAACCATTACCTTAGTTTGACTGAGGATGAAAACATACGAATGACACGAAAGAGCCAAAACAGCTGTTGCCGGTTGCAAAAGTTGAAGCTTGCATCCAGTACTAAAACATTGATCCAACATTAAGCATTATTAGGTAACTCACAAGTTTCGTATTGAATCAATAAAAACAAAGCAAAAACTGCCTATCCAAGAAAAGGAACAAATTAGCAAATATTGAATCATCTGAATTGATTTATCAAAAACGATTTAAATTTTTCAAACTAGAGACATTTCAGCCGCGTGGTGGAATGCGGATAGTTTTTTGTGTAAGACTCGAATGCGCAGGAAAATTGTAGCACAGAGGAGCATCATTGCCAATGGAGCGCCGATACCTGAGGAAAATGAAGAAGTTTAGGGAAAAGTACTTACTTAGGACATAGTGAACTTCCGAAAAGAAGTATCCTTGAGGCTCGGTTTTGAAGTAAAAGTTGAGGTGAGTAACGTTAAAAGTCTTCCGGCATGTGAAAAACCAACCGACTGTTGTGAAGGCGTAAACGATTACCCAGCATCCCATTGTGAGGAAAATCTTAAATATGAGGGGAGTAGGTGAGTGAGTGAGTGAGTGAGTGAGTGAGTAGGTGATTCAGAGAGTAACACAATATCTGAGAAAACCGAATTGTCCTTGGACAGAATTTTTTCCTTCTCTGCCTCTACCTCTTCGTTATTCCTCTATATACTTTCCCTTTGCAATAAACCTGCTATAAACAAGAAGACTGTTATTCTCTGGGGAAACACAATTTGGCAGCCGCTTGTTTGACAATTTCCGTGTATTTTCGTTCAAAAAATCGCGGCGCGGTCAATTTTAACTATATTTCTAGATAAACAAAAACAATACAAGTAACAAAAAGACGACAAAGATAATGGACCTAAGCTTGTCCGCAAAAGTCGATGTTCTACTGTGAAAAAAGGTATTTTTTCGCCATTTTTGTCCAGCATCGAACGAAAAAAGTGGTTAAGATGCAAAAAAGGAGCTTAACAACATATTCAAAAACTGGAGATACATTTTTTCCATATTTGGAAAAAATTATTTTTTTGTGTTTGTTCGAGCCCATTTTGGCTTCTAACTTTTTTCTGAGTAGAGAAATCAATATTTCGTTTATTTAAATGTTTTAACCGGAAAATTTCCAATCGTTTCCATACCTCACATGTAAATTGCGCGCAGCGCGAAGCGCTGCGCGGTGGTTTGGTTCCTCCACTGTCTTGTGCGGGGGCGGCCAAACTTCAAATAGGCAGAGCTTCTTTGAAATTCAATATTTCCCAATTCTGACCAAAGAATCGTTTTCAGCATCCAAAAATAAACCGATTCCCACCCTAGAAAGTAGCAAAATGTTTTTGCTATGCTAATTTTCAGGATGCGGCTGTTGAGAAAAAACGCCGATGTCTCCCGTTCGTCGGATATAGAGTTGCTACGGGAGAACGGATAATGCTACAAGGCTGAAATTTTGACCACATACCAGAATCTGTTGCAGGTCGCGGCGCGTAGACTTTCAGCCAAATCTATTGAGTTCTTTTGGCACACCACTCCAAAAATAGGATAAAATGGTACATTTTGGACAGCGGCGGCTTCAAATATACATTGATTTAAACGAAATTCACCACGCTACCCCAAATATATCTACAGAACCGTTTTCCAACGTTTTATCTGTTATTTCCACCAAATTTCACTGTGCACTTACGCATCGCCGCTATACATAAGCGCGGCGGCCAATACGCCCCACAGCGACTCTATGGCGCAGAGGCAGCGAGTCCAACTGTCAATCTGAAAGTCCGGTGATCGGTTCCTCAATGTTTTGTTTCTTTTGCCTTTTTATATTTCCTCTCAGTAAATGCAGTACAGTTTACAATTTTGTCACCCATTTCCGGAGAACATTAAATTCAACATTTATAACATCTTAAACTCTCTCACTTCGAATCCTCTTAACTTCAAGTACTCTTCGGCTTTCGACAGCAATTGAATGAAATTGAATCGGCCTAGAAAAAGCGCCGGCCGCCAATGAAAAAAGCGGCCGTAACGATACAATTCTATGTGACCCGTAACGTCTTGTATTTGGACATTGTGAGGACTCTAGCGACAGTAGACTATCGAAGTATAGCGAAGGACGACTCCCATATTGTTCTCCCCAAGGAACAGAAGACTCACTTAGGTATCAGGTTTATTGGCGAGACGAGGGCGAGGACGAGGACACCATCCTAAAGGACGGGATGATAGCCGACTGACTCGGGTGCTTTCTTATCAGCGGGCGCTACACGGCCTTCGGCCGCCACAGGAACAAGCCAGCCTTCGACCGCCAATGAATGGGAGCGGCCTCCGGCCGCCAGAAACAAGAAGCGGCCTTCGGCCGCCATAGGAACTAGGTAGCCTTCGGCCGCCAATGAAAGAGAGCGGCCTCCGGCCACAACAAACAAAAGCGGCCTTCGGCCACCACAGGAATAAGGCAGCCTTCGGCCGCCAATTAAAGAGAGCGGCCTTCGGCCGCCACAGGAATAAGGCAGCCTTCGGCCGCCAATAAAAGAGAGCGGCCTTCGGCCGCAAAAAACAAGAAGCGGCCTTCGGCCGCCAGAGGAATAAGGCAGCCTTTGGCCGCCAATGAAAAAAGCGGCCTTCGCCCGCCACAGGAACAAGGCAGCCTTTGGCCGCCAATGAAAGAGAGCGGCCTTCGGCCGCCAATGAAAGAGAGCGGCCTCCGGCCACAACAAACAAAAGCGGCCTTCGGCCACCACAGGAAAAAGGCAGCCTTCGGCCGCCAATAAAAGAGAGCGGCCTTCGGCCGCAACAAACAAAAAGCGCCCTTCGGCCGCCACAGGAACAAGCCAGCCTTCGGCCGCCAATGAAAAAAGCGGCCTTTGGCCGCCACAGGAACAAGGCAGCTTTCGGCCGCCAATGAAAAAAGCGGCCTTCGCCCGCCACAGGAACAAGGCAGCCTTCGGCCGCCAATAAAAGAGAGCGGCCTTAGGCCGCAACAAACAAAAAGCGACCTTCGGCCGCCACAGGAATAAGGCAGCCTTCGGCCGCCAATGAAAAAAGCGGCCTTCGCCCGCCACAGGAACAAGGCAGCCTTCGCCCGCCTACAAAAGAGAGCGGCCTTCGGCCGCAACAAACAAAAAGCGACCTTCGGCCGCCAATAAAAGAGAGCGGCCTTCGGCCGCCACAGGAATAAGGCAGCCTTTGGCCGCCAATGAAAGAGAGCGGCCTTCGGCCGCCAATGAAAGAGAGCGGCCTCCGGCCACAACAAACAAAAGCGGCCTTCGGCCACCACAGGAAAAAGGCAGCCTTCGGCCGCCAATAAAAGAGAGCGGCCTTCGGCCGCAACAAACAAAAAGCGCCCTTCGGCCGCCACAGGAACAAGCCAGCCTTCGGCCGCCAATGAAAAAAGCGGCCTTTGGCCGCCACAGGAACAAGGCAGCTTTCGGCCGCCAATGAAAAAAGCGGCCTTCGCCCGCCACAGGAACAAGGCAGCCTTCGGCCGCCAATAAAAGAGAGCGGCCTTAGGCCGCAACAAACAAAAAGCGACCTTCGGCCGCCACAGGAATAAGGCAGCCTTCGGCCGCCAATGAAAAAAGCGGCCTTCGCCCGCCACAGGAACAAGGCAGCCTTCGGCCGCCTACAAAAGAGAGCGGCCTTCGGCCGCAACAAACAAAAAGCGACCTTCGGCCGCCAATAAAAGAGAGCGGCCTTCGGCCGCCACAGGAATAAGGGAGCTTTCGGCCGCCAATGAAAAAAGCGGCCTTCGCCCGCCACAGGAACAAGGCAGCCTTCGGCCGCCAATAAAAGAGAGCGGCCTTCGGCCGCCACAGGAATAAGGCAGCCTTTGGCCGCCAATGAAAGAGAGCGGCCTCCGGCCACAACAAACAAAAGCGGCCTTCGGCCACCACAGGAAAAAGGCAGCCTTCGGCCGCCAATAAAAGAGAGCGGCCTTCGGCCGCAACAAACAAAAAGCGCCCTTCGGCCGCCACAGGAACAAGCCAGCCTTCGGCCACCAATGAAAAAAGCGGTCTTTGGCCGCCACAGGAACAAGGCAGCTTTCGGCCGCCAATGAAAAAAGCGACCTTCGCCCGCCACAGGAACAAGGCAGCCTTCGGCCGCCTACAAAAGAGAGCGGCCTTCGGCCGCAACAAACAAAAAGCGACCTTCGGCCGCCAATAAAAGAGAGCGGCCTTCGGCCGCAAAAAACAAGAAGCGGCCTTCGGCCGCCACAGGAATAAGGGAGCTTTCGGCCGCCAATGAAAAAAGCGGCCTTCGCCCGCCACAGGAACAAGGCAGCCTTCGGCCGCCAATAAAAGAGAACGGCCTTCGGCCGCCACAGGAATAAGGCAGCCTTTGGCCGCCAATGAAAGAGAGCGGCCTCCGGCCACAACAAACAAAAGCGGCCTTCGGCCACCACAGGAAAAAGGCAGCCTTCGGCCGCCAATAAAAGAGAGCGGCCTTCGGCCGCAACAAACAAAAAGCGCCCTTCGGCCGCCACAGGAACAAGCCAGCCTTCGGCCACCAATGAAAAAAGCGGTCTTTGGCCGCCACAGGAACAAGGCAGCTTTCGGCCGCCAATGAAAAAAGCGGCCTTCGCCCGCCACAGGAACAAGGCAGCCTTCGGCCGCCTACAAAAGAGAGCGGCCTTCGGCCGCAACAAACAAAAAGCGACCTTCGGCCGCCAATAAAAGAGAGCGGCCTTCGGCCGCAAAAAACAAGAAGCGGCCTTCGGCCGCCACAGGAATAAGGGAGCTTTCGGCCGCCAATGAAAAAAGCGGCCTTCGCCCGCCACAGGAACAAGGCAGCCTTCGGCTGCCAATAAAAGAGAGCGGCCTTCGGCCGCCACAGGAATAAGGCAGCCTTTGGCCGCCAATGAAAGAGATCGGCCTCCGGCCACAACAAACAAAAGCGGCCTTCGGCCACCACAGGAAAAAGGCAGCCTTCGGCCGCCAATAAAAGAGAGCGGCCTTCGGCCGCAACAAACAAAAAGCGCCCTTCGGCCGCCACAGGAACAAGCCAGCCTTCGGCCACCAATGAAAAAAGCGGTCTTTGGCCGCCACAGGAACAAGGCAGCTTTCGGCCGCCAATGAAAAAAGCGGCCTTCGCCCGCCACAGGAACAAGGCAGCCTTCGGCCGCCAATAAAAGAGAGGGGCCTGCGGCCGCCACAGGAATAAGGCAGCCTTCGGCCGCCAATGAAAAAAGCGGCCTTCGCCCGCCACAGGAACAAGGCAGCCTTCGGCCGCCAATAAAAGAGAGCGGCCTTCGGCCGCAACAAACAAAAAGCGCCCTTCGGCCGCCACAGGAACAAGCCAGCCTTCGGCCGCCAATGAAAAAAGCGGCCTTTGGCCGCCACAGGAACAAGGCAGCTTTCGGCCGCCAATGAAAAAAGCGGCCTTCGCCCGCCACAGGAACAAGGCAGCCTTCGGCCGCCAATAAAAGAGAGCGGCCTTAGGCCGCAACAAACAAAAAGCGACCTTCGGCCGCCACAGGAATAAGGCAGCCTTCGGCCGCCAATGAAAAAAGCGGCCTTCGCCCGCCACAGGAACAAGGCAGCCTTCGGCCGCCTACAAAAGAGAGCGGCCTTCGGCCGCAACAAACAAAAAGCGACCTTCGGCCGCCAATAAAAGAGAGCGGCCTTCGGCCGCAAAAAACAAGAAGCGGCCTTCAGCCGCCACAGGAATAAGGGAGCTTTCGGCCGCCAATGAAAAAAGCGGCCTTCGCCCGCCACAGGAACAAGGCAGCCTTCGGCCGCCAATAAAAGAGAACGGCCTTCGGCCGCCACAGGAATAAGGCAGCCTTTGGCCGCCAATGAAAGAGAGCGGCCTCCGGCCACAACAAACAAAAGCGGCCTTCGGCCACCACAGGTAAAAGGCAGCCTTCGGCCGCCAATAAAAGAGAGCGGCCTTCGGCCGCAACAAACAAAAAGCGCCCTTCGGCCGCCACAGGAACAAGCCAGCCTTCGGCCACCAATGAAAAAAGCGGTCTTTGGCCGCCACAGGAACAAGGCAGCTTTCGGCCGCCAATGAAAAAAGCGGCCTTCGCCCGCCACAGGAACAAGGCAGCCTTCGGCCGCCAATAAAAGAGAGCGGCCTGCGGCCGCCACAGGAATAAGGCAGCCTTCGGCCGCCAATGAAAAAAGCGGCCTTCGCCCGCCACAGGAACAAGGCAGCCTTCGGCCGCCAATAAAAGAGAGCGGCCTTCGGCCGCAACAAACAAAAAGCGCCCTTCGGCCGCCACAGGAACAAGGCATCCTTCGGCCGCCAATAAAAGAGAGCGGCCTTCGGCCGCCACAGGAATAAGGCTGCCTTTGGCCGCCAATGAAAGAGAGCGGCCTCCGGCAGCCAGAAACAAGGCAGCCTTCGGCCGCCAATAAAAGAGAGCGGCCTTCGGCCGCCACAGGAATAAGGCAGCCTTTGGCCGCCAATGAAAGAGAGCGGCCTCCGGCAGCCAGAAAAAAGAAGCGGCCTTCGGCCGCCAATGAAAGAGAGCGGCCTCCGGCCACAACAAACAAAAGCGGCCTTCGGCCACCACAGGAAAAAGGCAGCCTTCGGCCGCCAATGAAAGAGAGCGGCCTCCGGCCACAACAAACAAAAGCGGCCTTCGGCCACCACAGGAAAAAGGCAGCCTTCGGCCGCCAATAAAAGAGAGCGGCCTTCGGCCGCCACAGGAATAAGGCAGCCTTCGGCCGCCAATAAAAGAGAGCGGCCTTTGGCCGCCACAGGAATAAGACAGCCTTTGGCCGCCAATGAAAGAGAGCGGCCTTCGGCCGCTACAGGAATAAGGCAGCCTTCGGCCGCTAATGAAAAAGGGGCCTTCGGCCGCCTCAGGAACAAGGCAGCCATTGGCCGCTAATGAAAAAAGCGGCCTTCGGCCGCCACAGGAACAAGGCAGCTTTCGGCCGCCAATGAAAAAAGCGGCCTTCGCCCGCCACAGGAACAAGGCAGCCTTCGGCCGCCAATGAAAGAGAGCGGCCTCCGGCCACAACAAACAAAACCGGCCTTCGGCCACCACAGGAATAAGGCAGCCTTTGGTCGCCAATGAAAGAGAGCGGCCTTTGGCCGTCCAATGAAAGAGAGGGGCCTCCATTAATATAAAATGTTTAAAAAACACATAAGTACAAGTATTCTTCGAATACTGATAAAAAGAGAACAATAAATGTGTGAAACAGCGAATCGCAAAGAGAGTCGTGGTTTGGATTGAGGGATTGATAAAAAGAGAACAGTATTGTTTCGTAATTGAATTGAAATTCATGAAAAGCGAAAAGAAATCGCTGTGAAAAATCTTAAATTTTAAACCTACAGCTATTTCGTAAGAAACAAAAAGATAACCAAACCACCTCAGCCTTTTCTGAAATCCGTTGCTAAAATAACCGATAGGTTTCTATCTCACTCACTTACTCAGACACACACTCACTCACGCTCACACACATGTTAACTCACTTCCTCAGTCACACACTCACGCTTTCATACACGTGATCATCACACACACACATACACACACATTCACTCGCCACCGCCCACTTTCATTAATTTTCTTTGCCTTTGTTCTTCAACTTCTTCGTCTCCTCTCTCTCTCTCTCTCTCTCTCTCTCTCTCTCTCTCTCTCTCTCCCTTTCGCTCTCCCTCTCCTTCTTTCTTGCTTACTCTACCTGCGTCTCTCTTTAGTTCAGCGATATGATGTCTGTTGTTTTCGAGAAAGGCTGAGGTGGTTTGGTTATCTTTATGTTTCTTACGAAATAGCTGTAGGTTTAAAATTTAAGATTTTTCACAGCGATTTCTTTTCGCTTTTCATGAATTTCAATTCAATTACGAAACAATACTGTTCTCTTTTTATCAATCCCTCAATCCAAACCACGACTCTCTTTGCGATTCGCTTTTTCACACATATATTTTTATCAAGTTTGACCAATTTATAATACCCCGCACCCCACTACCGTAACTCAGACCCAAAAGTCGATAATCGATTTTCCGTGTATTTTCTGTTATATATGTGTCCTAGATGTGACACACCAAATTTCAGTCCAATCGAACCACTTTGAAAAAATCTGTCAAATTGGGCCTTGTCGATTATCTCAGACATTGCGAATTAAGATAAGATGTCAGTAATTTTCGCAAAAAACAAGAAGCGGCCTTCAGCCGCCACAGGAATAAGGGAGCTTTCGGCCGCCAATGAAAAAAGCGGCCTTCGCCCGCCACAGGAACAAGGCAGCCTTCGGCCGCCAATAAAAGAGAACGGCCTTCGGCCGCCACAGGAATAAGGCAGCCTTTGGCCGCCAATGAAAGAGAGCGGCCTCCGGCCACAACAAACAAAAGCGGCCTTCGGCCACCACAGGTAAAAGGCAGCCTTCGGCCGCCAATAAAAGAGAGCGGCCTTCGGCCGCAACAAACAAAAAGCGCCCTTCGGCCGCCACAGGAACAAGCCAGCCTTCGGCCACCAATGAAAAAAGCGGTCTTTGGCCGCCACAGGAACAAGGCAGCTTTCGGCCGCCAATGAAAAAAGCGGCCTTCGCCCGCCACAGGAACAAGGCAGCCTTCGGCCGCCAATAAAAGAGAGCGGCCTGCGGCCGCCACAGGAATAAGGCAGCCTTCGGCCGCCAATGAAAAAAGCGGCCTTCGCCCGCCACAGGAACAAGGCAGCCTTCGGCCGCCAATAAAAGAGAGCGGCCTTCGGCCGCAACAAACAAAAAGCGCCCTTCGGCCGCCACAGGAACAAGGCATCCTTCGGCCGCCAATAAAGAGAGCGGCCTTCGGCCGCCACAGGAATAAGGCTGCCTTTGGCCGCCAATGAAAGAGAGCGGCCTCCGGCAGCCAGAAACAAGGCAGCCTTCGGCCGCCAATAAAAGAGAGCGGCCTTCGGCCGCCACAGGAATAAGGCAGCCTTTGGCCGCCAATGAAAGAGAGCGGCCTCCGGCAGCCAGAAAAAAGAAGCGGCCTTCGGCCGCCAATGAAAGAGAGCGGCCTCCGGCCACAACAAACAAAAGCGGCCTTCGGCCACCACAGGAAAAAGGCAGCCTTCGGCCGCCAATGAAAGAGAGCGGCCTCCGGCCACAACAAACAAAAGCGGCCTTCGGCCACCACAGGAAAAAGGCAGCCTTCGGCCGCCAATAAAAGAGAGCGGCCTTCGGCCGCCACAGGAATAAGGCAGCCTTCGGCCGCCAATAAAAGAGAGCGGCCTTTGGCCGCCACAGGAATAAGACAGCCTTTGGCCGCCAATGAAAGAGAGCGGCCTTCGGCCGCTACAGGAATAAGGCAGCCTTCGGCCGCTAATGAAAAAAGGGGCCTTCGGCCGCCTCAGGAACAAGGCAGCCATTGGCCGCTAATGAAAAAAGCGGCCTTCGGCCGCCACAGGAACAAGGCAGCTTTCGGCCGCCAATGAAAAAAGCGGCCTTCGCCCGCCACAGGAACAAGGCAGCCTTCGGCCGCCAATGAAAGAGAGCGGCCTCCGGCCACAACAAACAAAACCGGCCTTCGGCCACCACAGGAATAAGGCAGCCTTTGGTCGCCAATGAAAGAGAGCGGCCTTTGGCCGTCCAATGAAAGAGAGGGGCCTCCATTAATATAAAATGTTTAAAAAACACATAAGTACAAGTATTCTTCGAATACTGATAAAAAGAGAACAATAAATGTGTGAAACAGCGAATCGCAAAGAGAGTCGTGGTTTGGATTGAGGGATTGATAAAAAGAGAACAGTATTGTTTCGTAATTGAATTGAAATTCATGAAAAGCGAAAAGAAATCGCTGTGAAAAATCTTAAATTTTAAACCTACAGCTATTTCGTAAGAAACAAAAAGATAACCAAACCACCTCAGCCTTTTCTGAAATCCGTTGCTAAAATAACCGATAGGTTTCTATCTCACTCACTTACTCAGACACACACTCACTCACGCTCACACACATGTTAACTCACTTCCTCAGTCACACACTCACGCTTTCATACACGTGATCATCACACACACACATACACACACATTCACTCGCCACCGCCCACTTTCATTAATTTTCTTTGCCTTTGTTCTTCAACTTCTTCGTCTCCTCTCTCTCTCTCTCTCTCTCTCTCTCTCTCTCTCTCTCTCTCTCTCCCTTTCGCTCTCCCTCTCCTTCTTTCTTGCTTACTCTACCTGCGTCTCTCTTTAGTTCAGCGATATGATGTCTGTTGTTTTCGAGAAAGGCTGAGGTGGTTTGGTTATCTTTATGTTTCTTACGAAATAGCTGTAGGTTTAAAATTTAAGATTTTTCACAGCGATTTCTTTTCGCTTTTCATGAATTTCAATTCAATTACGAAACAATACTGTTCTCTTTTTATCAATCCCTCAATCCAAACCACGACTCTCTTTGCGATTCGCTTTTTCACACATATATTTTTATCAAGTTTGACCAATTTATAATACCCCGCACCCCACTACCGTAACTCAGACCCAAAAGTCGATAATCGATTTTCCGTGTATTTTCTGTTATATATGTGTCCTAGATGTGACACACCAAATTTCAGTCCAATCGAACCACTTTGAAAAAATCTGTCAAATTGGGCCTTGTCGATTATCTCAGACATTGCGAATTAAGATAAGATGTCAGTAATTTTGGAGGTGTCAGCAATCATCCGCGACATAGAAAACGTTTTGTCTCCGATTTGGCTCAAATCATTGGTTTCTGTGGTGCTCTATGGGTCTTATACAAGAATCCCGACTCGATTTTCCGATATCGATTTTTTGAACTGAGATGACGTCATAGGTTCAAATTACTCATAACTCCCTTCAAACGTAAGCTATTTCAAATCCGGGGGATCATTTCGATAGCAAATTTTATGAGGACAAACATGAAATTAAAAAGCAAATGAAGTTTTTATTTTTTAAGTTAGAAAAATTGACAAATCATTTTTTTAAATTGACTTTTTGCCAATTTTGGGCGAATCTTCAACTTTTGCGTTCTACACTTAGCACATTCGGAAAGTTCGAGTAATTTTAGCTGTAGTGTTAATTGACCACTTTTCAAAACTCGGATAGTCAGGCCTTCAAAAATGGCTCTGAAATGTGCACATCAGCCCAGATCGCATCTAAACTGAACTTTAGAAATTCATGTTTGGCCCTAAAATCGTTTGAAAAAGGTTTCCCAATGATTGTTTGTTGTTTATAATTTTTTTTTTTTTTTGGGAAAATCGAGTCGGGATTCTGGTATAAGACCCATAGAGCACCACAGAAACCAATTTTGAGCCAAATCGGAGACAAAACGTTTTCTATGTCGCAATGCTACTCAAGAATTGCTGACATGTTATCTTAATGAGTTCATCCCTTACCGCATATTTTTGTATTCTTTTCGAAACTTCTTTCCAGAACAATCCAGTAAATCTATCAACCAGTAAAACCACTAAACTGAGTTGATAAGTATAGTATCCTATGGTATCCGGAGTAGAAAGTACAATCAGCCAATGTTCGTCGAAAAATGGACAGTTGGTTATGGCACACGTTGGATAAACAACCGTATACGCAAAAAGACCCACCATCGAAGCGGCAATAATAGATCCCATTTGCCTTAAAAAAAACTTATATGACTTTAACCTAAACAATTTTTGTAGGTTTTTTGGCCCACCCTTTTTTAGGATTTTTCTTAGAAATTAAAATTACGGCATTTGCTGTCAAACCAAATATGCAAAGAATCATAACCACAACTCCACAAACAACTCTAAACTTTTTGCAATCATTCAAAAAATGTTAAAACTCACCGGTTTTCAAGAAAATTGGCATTCAATCCGTATGCCATTATCGTACCCGAGAAAAATAACACCCGTAAAATGTTTGAGGAGTTGCCTTAAAGCACTTTGTCGTAGTATGTAAAACATTAAATAACATATTTTCAATAATGAAAAAAATACAAAATTTTTAAAAAAATGTAAGGACGACCACAAAACAAAATTTAATTTAAAGGACATTGAGCATTATTTTTCGAAGCTAGAGATTAATAAACAGTTTTGGATAATGTTTAATTTACTGAAATTGGTAGTCTTTTTTGTTTAGAGAGAGGTAAAGTTTCGGAGAATGTGAATATAACTGTAATGAAAACAGAAAGGTCAATTATAGTGTTTACGCAAAATGTAAAATTGTTTCAGAGCAATTTCCGTAAGCCTGTAATTTGTCATCGATGTCTGAATAAACGTGTTTGCCTCTTTTGCACTTTTATGTCTATCCTGTGTTAAAAAAGTTTTGGCAAGAAATTATAATGACTCCACAAAAGAAAAATGTCTTAAAGGACATAATCTAACGCATTATTCGAATGAATGAAAATATGTATTTACAAAACATTCATTCCACATTACAAAATTCCAAATGCATTTAAGACCGCCATAAACTCCGCGTCTGTTAATATTTACAAAGTATACATTTCTACAAAAGGAGGAATGTTCAAGCCTTGACGGTGTTGAGAAGTTGCTCGCACGTCTTCTTTGCGTCTCCAAGAAGCATCTTTGTGTTCTCGTTGAAGAACACAGGGTTGTCCACAGCGGCGTAGCCAGTTCCAAGGGATCGTTTCATCATGATGACCTATATGAGGCATAGTTTAGTCTCTCTCTCTCTCTGTCTCTCTATCTCTGTCTATGTCTCTCTGTCTCTCTGTCTATGTCTCTCTCTTTCTCTCTTTCTCTCTTTCTTTCTCTCTCTCTCTTTCTCTTGTCTCTCTTTCTCTCTCTCTCTCTCTCTCTCTCTCTCTCTCTCTTTCTCTCTCTCTCTCTCTCTCTCTCTCTCTCTCTCTCTCTCGTCTCTCTGTCTTTCTCCCTCTCTCTCGTCGTCTTACTTTCTTTCTCTCTTTCTCTCTCTTTCTCTCTCTCTCTTTCGCTTTCTCTCTTTCTTTCTTTCTTTCTCTTTCTCTCTCTCATTCTCTCTCTCTCTCTCTTTTTCTCTCTCTCTCTCTCTCTCTCTCTTTCTCTTGTCTCTCTTTCTCTCTCTCTCTCTCTCTCTTTCTCTCTCTCTCTCTCTCTCTCTCTCTCTCTCTTCTCTCTCTCTCTCTCTCTCTCTTCTCTCTCTCTTACAACCCTACCTGTTTAGCCTTCCACACTCTCAACACCGGCATTCCAGCAATGGAACTATTCGGATCATCTTCAGCGGATGAATTCACGGTATCATTAGCCCCTAAACTCAGTTCAAATTTACGGAAATAAAAAGTCCTACCAATTACAAGGGCTACATCAGTTTCTGGGAAGTCTTCATTGATTTCTTCCATTTCTTCAACAATATCGTATGGGACTCCTGCCTCCGCAAGGAGAACGTTCAGCTGGCCTGGCATTCGCCCTGAAATTATATGTAAATTCATTTGAGAACACCTTAAAGTCTTTTTCTACTGAACACTTAGTTTTAAAGGTCTATCTTACCAGCCACTGGATGAATCGCAAATCGAACATTCACATTCTTATTCTTCAGTTCCTTTACTAGCTCAGCAATGGGGTACTGTGCCTGAGCTGCGCACATACCGTACCCTGGTACAATAATGACTGATCCGGCTCCTTTGAGAAGATCAGCGGTCTTAATTGACAACGTACTAAGGAAAATGGAGTTTTTACCTCATCTACATTAGTGGTGGTAGCCGTACCCTGAATAGCTTTGGCTTTTCCAGTTCCCTGAGACTTTGTTCCAACTCCACCGAGGATTACATTGATAAGGGATCGATTCATAGCCTAAGCTCATAGTCTTAACTTAGCTATTTTAGGGACTACCCTGCACATGATATAGGAGAGAATGGCTCCCGAGCTGCCAATTAAGGCTCCAACTACGGTGAGAAGATCATTGTTCAGCATGAAGCCTTCTGCGCAAAGGGCCCATCCACTATAGCTGTTCAGGACAGTAATTACAACTGGCATATCAGCTCCTTAAACGTTAAATTAAAGTTGTCAGCTTGTAATGTTTGAATACGTTAAAGACTTTAAAAGGACTAAAACTGTCTTCGGAAACTCACCTCCAATTGCCATTGTGAGAGTAACCCCCATTGCTGAGCTTAGTCCTGCAGTAGTTCCTAGCATCGACAGATTTGTTACATAGTCACTGGAGCTCATGTAGACCTAAACTTTTTTTTCAAAACAAGAAAGTTTTGTGTTTACTCCAAGTGCTCCGATGTTTCCTGCCAGAAGTGCGGAATTCATCACATGTCTTCCAGGCAGCAGGGTTGCAGCACTGTTTAGAATTCCTAAAAACAATAAGGCTTGTATGTTTGTGAGTAAGATAGACAGAGAAAAGACAGAGAGACAGACAAAGAGGGTAAGAGATGTTGAAACATATACAGAGGCAGAGATAAATAAAAAGATAGAGGGAGAGAGAGGGAGAGAGAAAGGGACAGAGAGAGAAGAGATGGAGGAAGAGGGAAAGGGAGTGAGAGAGTGAGAAAGAGAGAGAAGGAGTAGGAGAAACAGAGATAAAGAGGCAAGAAAGAGAGAGGGAGAGACAGAAGTAGTAGGAGAGACACAGAGAGACAAGAAAAAGATAAAGTGAGAGAAAGAGAGAGAGAGAGAGAGAGAGAGAGAGAGAGAAAGACAAATAGTCAGAGAGAGAAAGAGAAAGGAGAATATGGGTTAAAGAAAGTTGAGATAACCTTGCAGTTTTCCATAAGCCATCAGACTTCCAGTAAACGTAACACCTCCAATATAGGCTCCTAGGAAGAGGGCAACTTTAGCCGCAGCATTGCCTAAAAACATGATTTTATGACAATGTTAGTAAGTTCAGAATTAAGGTAAAAAAAATAGCTAACCACTGGGATCTTCAAGGAAATGCGGATGTTCGATCATGTAGTTTGCTAGGCAAGTAGTTGTTGCGGCCAGACCAACAGCAGAGTGGAAGGCAGCGACAAGTTGAGGGAGGTCTGTTACCTTAAATTAGAAGTGTTACAGCATAGTATATAGTGTGATTACACGAGTGAGCAAGTGAGAGAGTGACTGAGTGAGTGACTGAGTGAGTGAGTGAGTGAGTGAGTGAGTGAGTGAGGAAAATGTTAAAGTATCTATTCTCACCTTAATTTTCTGAGCTATTCCCATTCCAATCAGAGATCCTAGTCCAATAGCTCCTCCCATCTGCATCAAAGTCTCATGGTCCGGATTAAGAAGGCCTAAAGTGGCCGTAATCCCTCCCGCTACTCCAGTCATTCCTAATTTTAATTGTTTACAAAAACTAAATTGATTTACCTAGTAAATTGCCAACTCTGGCTGTTTTCTGGCTAGACAGGCCGGCCAAGGAACCTACACAGCAGAGGGATGATCCGAGGTAAGCGAGCGAGTGCGCAGATGGGGATCCCTTGAAAACCATTGTTAAAAGTTTATAAATCAATTCACCTCCTGTAGGGCGTAAAAGTAGCCACCTAGGAAAACTGCAGCAGGGACAACGTACAAGTAGTTGTACTCTGGAGGATCGTCTAAAAGAGACCTCTGGGCTTGCTCTGTAAAAAAGAAATCACCTTTTCTCTTGAACATATCTAGCATCCTCTTGGTGACTAAGAAGCCTCCTCCAATGTTGATGGAAGAGATGAAGGCAGCTCCGAGAGCAAGGGCTTGGGGAGTTGATGCAGGGGTAAGGCCTCCTAAAATACCAATTTATAGAGAAAACGGGAAATTTGAAATAGGCCCCTTGAAGGCCTTCAAAGTGCCAATTCAGGTTTACCAAACGGAAGAGGTTAGGTTTCCTTACCTCCCATAAGACAAAGGGCTCCTGCCGCCGTTGTTCCCGAAATAGCATTGGTCACTGACATCAGGGGTGAGTGAAGAGCAGGTGTAACTCCCCAAACTGTATGATATCCTGGAAATGTGGTTTGTTTTGGCAGAGTTAAAACATTCGATTGAAGTTTTTCCTAGTACTTACCTACAATTCCAGCCAATGCGAATGTTGTGGTCATTTGAGCAAAGGCAGGGTTAGGACAGGTTAGACCAATGAGAGAAATGGTTCCAAGACCTGAAAAGCGTTAATAATAATAAAATATAACATTTAAACAACAATAAGATTTAAACAAAGACAAATAAGGTGACATAGAGAGAGAGAGAGAGAGAGAGAGAGAGAGAGAAAGAGAGAGAGAGAGAGAGAGAGAGAGAGAGAGAGAGGGAGGGAGGGAGAGAGAGAGAGAAAGAAAGAGAGAAGAGAGAGAGAGAATGAGAGAGGGAGAAAGAGAGAGAGAGAGAGAGAGAGAGAGAGAGAGAGAGAATGAGGGAGGGAAAAAGAGAGAGAGAGAGAGTGAGAGAGAGAAAAACAGAGACACATAGACATAGACAGAAAAAGAGCGATAGACAGATAGAGAAAGAGAGACAAAGACAGAGACAGCAAGTCTTCACCTGCAGTCAGTCCCAAAGCCTTGTTGGCTGTAATTTGCAAAGGTGTCTGCACTGCTACAAGTGCGGT
>JAJQXH010000042.1:450000-468626 GCA_022343465.1 Oscheius sp. G VE-2021
TCGAAGTGGCCGATTTCGGGTTTCCATCTACAGAAAGTGTAGATGGCCCGGACGGTCAATGTGTCCTGCGTTTAGGGGCAGTCTAATTTGAATGAGAGAATGAGGGAAACGAGGAGGGCGCGAGACGATTTAGCATTTTTGATTATGCAAAATAACCGACCGTATCCAATGAAAAGGAAATGAAAAAGCCGCCTGACTGTCCCTTTAAGGGTCAATCAGGCACCTTTTTCACATTTCCACTTTTTTGGCTAAAAAAGTTCACTTTGGCGTTGGAAACAATAACCGTTACTTTATTTTAAACAAAATGGCCAGATTTCGAGAAAACTGCTTCCAAACAGGCCGGTTTTGACCAAAAGTGTCGACAAACGCCGATAAGCAATGGAAAATGAAGACCAAAAATTAGAATAACGTGAGAAATGAAACGGTGCCGGACTACTCCTTTAAAGAGAACATTTTCCAATTTCATTTTTTAATTGTTGTTTTGAAAACATGTAACAAAAACAAAAAAATTAAAGGAAAATGTCTTTAACTGGACAAAACATTAAAAACATAAACCTTTACATTCGAATTATTCGTAAATATGCATATAAGTATTTCTTGTTAAAAATACAGAAAAAAACTGATTTCTTGGTTTTCGCAGTTCCGTTAGAAGTGTTTTTTTTTAATGAATTGAAGACAAAAATGAAACCTTTTAGGGTCATCAAAGCGGTTATAAAAATAAAAGAAAACCGTTGATTCCATTTCAGAAAACAAAACAATGGCTAAATTCGATTTTAAAAATTCAGATTTTTATGAGTTTGTTTTGATTGACCAAAAAAAGCTAAAGCAGATTTTTTTAAATTGCATAGTTTGCTAACTCAAAATGTATGCTTGTTTTCTTAAGATTGAAAACACTGTGGCCATGAATGTTAAAATTTTAATGACTTTAATAACATTAACGGCAAGGAAAGCCTCGAATGAGAAAAGATTACTTGCTAGACAAGAGTCCAGTGCAATGCTGAAGTGTTGACTGTGGTATTGCAGGGACAACAACCCTGTTTACACGTAAGAATTCAAAAACGGCGGATTCCCGCCGGCCGGCGGCAGCTGTTTGTCCCTGGGTGCGATCGATCCCACGGACCAAGTGGTCAACATGTGACCCACGACGTTCCTCAGTCTTTGTGCTGCGTTCAGGAAAAGATAAACTCGCGGGAGACAACAAAGCAGCTTAAAACAAAAAAAATCTTAAAAGAACTACGCAATAGTTTAAACTTATATTTAAACTGTTTAAAACTCTATTCAAACATTTAAATCAATTTTTTAAAGATTTTTTTTTATTTTGAAAATTCAGTTACATAGTTCCATTGAAAACAGCTTTTTTAGAAACTTCCATTTGTTTAAATTCAATGTTTTTTACTTTTTTAGTTTTTAGTTTGGTTCTATATAAAAATGTAGCTATTTTATGCGAAAACTATATAATTTCACGTAGTAAACGTGGTAAAATATGAAATATTGGCTTTGGAAATTAAAACACTTTTTTCTCGTTTTAGAGAGAGCGAGAGAAAGAGAAAGAGAGAGAGAGAGAGAGAGAGAGAGAGAGGGGAGAGAAAAGAGAAAACAGAGGAAGAGAAAGAAAGAAAAGGGAAAGAGAAAGAGCGAGATAGAATGAAAGAAAGAAAACAGAAAAAGGGAAAGAGAAATACAGAGAGAGAGAGAGAGAGAGAGAGAGAGAGAGAGAGAAAGGTTTTATCAAATAGAAGGTAATCCGAATGCCATGCAGAATGGAAACTGCGGGATTGCGGTTTTTGTGTTATCGAAACCATGTGATACAGGCAGGCAACCTTGGCCGCTGGAAGTAAACAACGTTTTGTGCCCATCCGAACGGCAGATTGTTACGAATGTGGACAGGGCAGAAATGGACTGAATTGTACAATTAAAGGAAGTCTTTTTGGTAAAAAAAATACGAGCACATTTTACAAAACAAGAGGAAACGAGAAATTTGGGCCGAGGTTGTGGGGAAAAAATTTTATTAAAAAGAAACTCATTTTAACGGAATTTTTTTTCCAGATAATTTGTAGTAAGCAACAGATATTCACACGCAAAATTACCATTTCGGATGTTTCTCATGGCCAAGAGGTCTGACTGATAATCCTAAACAGTCCTAGTTCGATTTTAGTTAAAATATTTTTCTGTTAGTGTTAAAAAATTTTTGATATCACAGATATCAAAAAAAAATTTATCGAGAAAAATTAAACAAAAACCAGAAAAAGTCCTGTGTTCAAACAAATGAGAATCTCTGGACAGGTACGAAGAACGCTGAATGCGCAGTGAAGATAACGGGACATAAACATTGCTTGAGGAATTATGTAGCAAAATACAAAAGGGATGTTAAAAAATCATTAGTTAATTTTAGTCAATTAGTTAATTTTCTAAAAAAAAAACAAACAATGTAAAAATAAGGAATCCATTTTTCTAAAGAAAATGTTGAAATGTTTTTTCCTCAAATTAATCTATACTAACTGTCAATTTCATTCTAATTGGCAGGTTTTTTTTAACTTTCAGCTACATGCTTTCTAGTAACACTTTCCAGAACCACGTTATGTCTAGAATTTGATATCAGTTCAGGCAGGGGCCCGCGGGAGTAGGATTTCCATGTTTGGCTGTTTCAACACAGCCGCGCCTGCATAGTTTGTCTGCAAGTAATGTCTAGCCAGCGAACCTAATCAAAATTAAAGCCTTTTTTGCATTTTGCGTTGGTAAGTATGCCCAATTTTAAAACAAAATTAGGACCCTACAAGCCATTTTCCACAAAAATTGCATTTACGATGTCTTTTTATTTCAATTATTTTTTGCTACTAAAATTGTAGGTTGTGATTCATGTTCACCCAACATTCGCTTTTTTGTTGTTGTGGGCAACTAGATTTTTCTCGGATGAAAATATCTTTTGTCCAAAGCAATGTTTACAGCTTGAAAAATATCATCAGTAGACTAAAGATAGTTTTGGCCTCAGCTGCGGAGCTCAAAACAAATTATGTATTCCTGAGTCACCCTGCAAACACCATATAATACAGAATTTAAAGTAAACTGTTTTTTTTTTAAATAAATTTTTCAAAAAACTGTTTAAAAAAAATTTAACTATTCGCTGTATTTCAATACAAAAAGTTTACATTAAACTAAAAAGTTTTTTTTTGAAGTTTGAAGTTTCATAATTTTAATTTTTTTGCTGGAAAAACAATTCATATATACAATTGGGTAATCGTCTCTCTTGGTTCGCACTTGGCCCTCCAGGGCCCCTACCCATTTCCCAGGAAGGGAGAGGTAGTGCGGTCGGATAAGCGAGGGGAGGGTACCAAAGTGCGGCCGCCATCCGTGGAGGCGCGAAGCGCCGGAGCGGTCGGCCGCACTTTGGTACCCGACACGAGCGCTCACACACGTTCACGCACTTACGCTGATTACGTAGGGCCGCGAAGCGCCCCCGAGGCGGCCGAAGGCCGCCCAACCCAGAATGAAAAAACCCGCGAAGCAGGGTTTTGAATTCTGGTGAATTATATTTGAGTTTGTAAGTTATTTTTTACGGCAGAGTTCAAAAATAAATTGTGTAAGGTGAATTTTTGTTTAAAGAAACTAATTATGGCTTGTTTGAATTCAATTAATAGGGTTGTCTGAAACTCCCACATTATCGCCTCGAGAGCCTTGTTTACCCCTCGTTCCGTGAAAGAAATTCATTAGGCGATGGTTTCCAATTCCTCCCTAGTTTGGATTCCCGACATTTCCAAATTTTCAGAACTTGGCCGATTCTTGCCCGTTTGATCGGTGTTCATTAACATGCTTTCTCGAATTTCGCCCCCTTGACATGGCTATTCCGGCACACAATTAGCGCAGGGCTCCAATTTCGGACTATTTTTGAAACCGCGACAATTTTGAAGTTACATAATTAACTAAAAGAAGATATATAAAAACAACTGTTTTTGATTTTTTTATGGAACCTCGATATTACCGAACAAAAAATGTTTTCGGTTATAATTTTTTTAGTTTATACAAAAATAAAAGACAAAAACAATAGTTTAAAAAAATATAGTAAAAAATATAGTTTACAACCCTTATTCTGTTTTAAATTGAACTTTTTAGAAACATTTTTTCTCATTATTTTAAAACGACTCAAACAGGAAAAGGTTAAATCTATAATTTTTCAAATAATTGCTACTTCAACTTTGTTATGGCTGTGTATCCATTTTTCACCCATAAACAAAGAATTTTAGTTTGAACCAACAACTAATTCCTTTTTAATTGATTAAAATGTGATTGCCTGTAAAAACAACTTTTTTATTAGTTTTCTTCTAAAATTATCATTTTAAATAAATTTATTTTAAAAATTGCAGAAACATATGTAGCTTAGTCTTTTTTATTTTTTTTGTGAAAGTTTTAATTATTTTTTAACATACAACGAAACATGTCATTGAATTTTTAAAAACGAAACATGTCATTGAACCCAATTTTACCTATAATAAGAATCTGAGTAACATACTAAAATGCAATGATTACAAGTTGACTACCCTTTAAAACATTATAATACAACATAAATTTTAAAAAAAACAGTTTTACTTTAAACTAAATAACATTTTTTAACAACGTTTTAATATTTTTTTAAATGTACTATTTAAGTTTTTGTAGCGATTGATCGATTCCCTTTGCCGCCTGCTTCCGTGTATTTTACGTAGTCTCATGACATTCGAGCGCTTTTCCGGAGCGAACGCTCCATTCCAAAAACCAATCCATGCACTATTAAAGCCCTCAAAAAGATTTTAATAAAATTTTATTGAAATTATAAATTTAAACTATTCAAGTTAGCTACTTTATGCATTCACTATAGTGCTGGCTTAGAAATTTTCTTAGTCTAAAAAAACAAATTCAAAAAAAAAGTTTTCGTTAGGATGAAAATGCAAAACGGGTTATTCCAAATTTCAATAAATGCAGGAAGACGTTTTGTTTTTCCTCTTTGTCTTCCCAGAGTAATCAAAAGTGCGTCATTTCATTAACGTGTTTGGCATTTTCTCATTAATCAAACAATAATTCGCGCTGGCGTCAGCCAAATACTATTACAAATTTAATTTTTTAAATTATTTTTGGGAATTTTATCTTTTTTTATTTTTTTATTAATTTTATTTTCCTGTCAGTTTTATTTACTAAAAAGTCTACCGTAAATATTTTCAAAAAGGCAAAACTTTAACTTTCATTTTGTTCAAGTTAAATTTAATAGTATATATACTCAAAAATCCTATTCCACATTGCCGCAAGGGCTCATTTTCCTGTCATTCCCGGATCGTCAGCTTCCTTTTTGAAGCAGTCAGAATAATTTATTGCCCGCCCGGCTGCCGCTTATCATTACGCGTTCTATTCGACGAATTGCCACATTTTAAAAAAACTGAAAGTTATTACGACAAAAGTTAGTTATTCAATTTTAAAAAAATTCGTAGTTTTTTTAATTTTCATATTCATGCATAAATTAATTCATAAATTTATCGAATATTCACAACTGAAAAAAGAGAGTCATTTCAATTTTTTTTACATTTTTATTTGAAAGAACTATTTTGCACCACACTAGGGCTAAACACATTTTAAGCGTAAGCTTCTCAAGAAACTGCCAAAAAAATTTATCAAATTAAAAAAAAAACTTACGATTGTTTGCTAAATTTATATTTGAAAAAAATAATTATTGAAAAATCAATGTTTTCGATGAGCAAACTTTATTGTTTTTACCGTTTCAGGTACCCTTGATTAAACAAGTTTTGAAAATTAAAATTTTTAAAACTCATTTGGGAAAACTTGTTTTCAGGTAATTTAGTGTAAAAATGTTTATAAATTAATTTTTTCCTTTAATTTGTTGCCGAGAAAGTTTTGTTTGACTTTAAATCAATCTTTAAACAAAATAAAATAATTTAGAATTTAAATGCAAAAACCTTCCACATCATAACCCAGGGTGTGAAATTGTAGTTCCTCCCACAGCCATTTCTTTGAAATGAGCCAGCTGCGCCCTTTCCAACTAAGCCAATCTCTGCAATTGCCCCAATCGGACGCAAAGTTGCCGTTCCAACATTGAAAAATCTCCCTTTATTTGGCAAATTATTTCATGGAGAAGCTTCCGCGTTCAAGGTACAAATGAACTCGTATAACCTTTGAAAATATTTGCGTCTGAAAAATGGGTTTAAAACAAAACAAAAATTTAATCGCGTCATACCTATTTTCCGTTTATTTCTTGGTTTCAAAAATTCTTTTAAACGCAATTAAAATATTAAATATGTTTTTTGTACAGTTTAATTCTCAATTCTCCTTTTTAACTTAACAACAATGCACGAAAGTGGAAAAAAGTAGAAATTTGGTTTAATTTCTAAACATCTTTATCAAAAATTAAAACTGAGATTTACAAGTTTTTAAACACATTTTTCACCATGTTTGAATACTTCATCTGTGGAAGGTAACAATTTCCAAAGACATAATTAAACATGGGAAATAATTGCAAAAACAACACCAAACATCTTATTTTCTACTTGAGATTATCAAGAAAATATAAAGTACGTGAACAAATACTTTTGTTTTTCTATTAAACTACAGTATCCTAATACAACTGGTAGGATAAAAAGGTATTTTTGTTTTGAATCTTATGAGCTCCTCCTATTCTTATCTGCTCTTATCCTAACTTTAGTTTCTCGATTTTTTGGGTATTGACTATTTTATATTTTAAAAAATTTGCAAGATTAAATAACAAATAGGCAAATGAAACGTCTAAGCGGCAGCCCTACTTATTAATTTGTTTTAGAAATGTTGTTAAACATGAAAAAGGTTTCCAATTAATTAAATACCTTAAAATATTATTTTAATTCTAAACCTTATTATCTTACTAAACGACACGATGTAAAGGCTAATTCGTAATTTGTATCTTGGTGTCAAACTACAAAATCCTGATCCTATGGTCACGCTATATTGCCCTGCAGATACTTCTACGTGATTTGGCTTCTCCCTTATGAGAATGAGCGAAGAATTAAAAATTGCGTTTTTAAACGAATTTTTAAACAAAATTTTTAGAGGTGAAACATTGCAAATTAAATTTTCCGCCCACCCGTACCCGTCAAAGGCTATCCTGACTAAGGTGTTTTCACATTCGCCCGCATCACTGACATGTCAACTTCGTTTTACTCAGAGCTTGCGTCACAATTAGGGAAGCTCTTGCTTCTTTAACTCAATTGATTGTTTTTGCAGGATGATAAATAAAATATATATTTTCGTTTCCCTCCCTGATTATATGAAAAAAAAACTTTAAAATATCAAGTTGAACTTTTCATTTTTTTTAACTGCCAATATTAAAGCCACATTTCTTGTTTTCAATGATTACTTTGGTAACAATTGTTAGGAAAAATGAAAAATAAAAAACTTTTTTAAAAGTTTACTATATTCAATTTTTTAAAAACATTAATTTGTTTAAAAATTAAAGCAAAAACTTTTTTAGTTGTTCAATACAGAAAAATCGTTAAGAACAAATTCTGCTGTGAAAATTACTTTTGAAACAAAGGCAAATATCATTTTTCACTTTTAAATATTTCGTTTTCCAATTTTAAAATATTGCGTTTTTCAATTTGTTAAGGAAACATATAAATATAAGATTTTTTTACAGTTTACCTTATTCAAATTTTTTAAACATTTTTTTAAAAATTGATTCAAATCCATTTTAGTTGCTTAAAACATAAAAATAGTTAAGAACAAATTCTGCTGTGAAAATGACTTTTGAAACAAAAGGAAATATCATTTTCACTTTGAATATTACGTTTTCCAACTTAAAAAAAAGAAAATGTCCCTACCTTTAACTAACTGTAAACTACACCCAGAACATTAATTTTTGTAAAAGCTTCTTAGACTTTGAAATAAATAAAAATAACTTGTTTATCAAAACAGAAAAAATTATTAAGAAAAATTTCTGTGATGTTTTTTAAACGGGTGTTTCTTTTTTTCTGAAAAAAAAATTGTTAAAACGATTTTAACCACTTTTTTCACGTTTATTGTCAACTAGTTTTTCTCAACTTGACGGTTTCAACCGGTTTCAACTTGTATTATTATAATCAAAGAATTAAAGGTTATTTACAATTTATTTGTTTAAAGTATTTTTATGATTAAAATTAAAGAGAACATGCAGCCAGAATCAAACTCAAGAAAACCAAGTTTTAAAGACCATTTTTCATTTTTCCACGGAAACAATTCTGCAGCTTCAAATTGGCATGCGCTTTTCAGCAAACGCTGGGTTCTCGCTACACCTTAATAAGCTCTGGAGAGTAACGTGATTTGTGTTCGGTGGCTTCGTTAATCACGCCACGCCCACCGGGTGTCGATGCTGCCAGCCGGCTGACGCCTGTGAAGGCTTGGGAATCTTTGCCCATCCAGTGGGGCGTTAATTGAAATCCTCCACTTTTTTGCCAGTTCAGTTTGCAATTATCCACTAAGGAATCATAGATCAAACTGGTTTTCCTGACCCCGTTTTTGAAAGACGCCCTATACTTAAACTATTATATTTGTGGTTTGCCGGATTATACTTGAAACTGTATTAGAAAATTTTAGAAAAACGAGTCTTAGAAAATTTTTATTTTTTTCCGATTAAGCAAATTTCAATTCCTGCATTTTTTCGTTCAAAGACACGGCTGCTGCTATGGTGACAAATTGGCATCGGCGCCGACTTCTTGAACTTTCTGGTTTTCTTTTTTTTTTTTTAAATCCGCTTGTCTGCAAAAACGCTTTTTTGTCACTTTTAGAAGTTGCTCGAAATTTCAACTGAAGTTTTTATTTTATGATAAATTTTAGATGATTCTCTTGAGACACATCCTCTTCTGCTCTGGCTTCTTCAACATGGTCACCTTCTGCATTGGTAAGTTCATCTAAATCCGTTAAAAAAGCAAAAATCGTGAGAAACAAAGTTTTTTGAACCGAACTGCAATTTTTGCTTCAGATTTTGCAGAGCATAACTAGACGTTTTCCCATTCAACGTTGTAAATTCTATTTAAAATTTTAATACTAAAACCTAAATTATGGTATAAAAAATAAACATTTAACTAAATTATTTCAGGTCTGTTCCTTGGAATTTTCCGAGAAGACTTGCTTCTGATATCATTCGTACTCACAATTATTGGACTCCTGGGAATGATTCTATTTGCAATTACTTGGTTTCTCCGACCAAAGGTAAGTTTATTAAAAAAGGCTATTTTTAAAAAATTCTCGATTTTTTCTTAAATATTTAGGGGAAACTTAGTCAAATCGTTGCTTAAAAACATATATCACTGCCACGATTCTGTAACATACCCTTTTTATATAATTTGGACTGCAAAAGGGGCGCGGTTACACGTTTTACGCGATTGCCGCAGGTGAACACGGCTAGAGTGGGCGAGAGAGTGTGGGAAATGAGAAGACGCAAAGTTGGCGGCAATTCAAACGATAATTTCCGCAAAATTTCAAGCACTCCTAAATCGGTTCATTTTTATCCAAATTGAGTATTTTTCGGATTTCTGGGAATGAGATCTAGGATTTCATCAGGAAAATAGAAAATTATTAAAAGGTCCTTCCCCTTTAAGTCGGTCTTTAGGGACACTAAAATCTGCAATGTTAATTGGATGACAAAGGTGTTCCAAAGAAAAGTGTTGCCTTAATCGACCACCTTGACTTGAAACACATTCTATGTTTGTCGTGCCTAATGAACCCGTGACATCGCACTTCTTCACCCTGTCTCTCTGCCAAAGTGCCATTTTCCGAGTGAGTGCGCCGCATGGACGACGGACGCAATTAGGCACGGCTCGGTGTCAGTATCTAATTGCGAATCCGTGAGCTCGCTTTGCATAAAAGTGGCCAGCAAGGCAAGTCGTGTCACTTTTGGGATTTAGTGCGCAGGGAAAAGAATAATAAAACAGGTGACAGCAAATGAGTGAAGATTAACAGTTTTTGCAAAATTTGGCACGGTTTTAAATTACAATTGTTGTTTTTGTTTGTATAAAAAAAACTTTTCAAAAAAATCTTTTATTTAAACAAATCTTTGAATTATCCAAGTTTTCAAAAATTCTTAAAGGACTATCAGGGATCTTTTTGACTTTATCTCAAAATAAATAACATTTCAATGTTACCCCTAAAAAGACGCAGACTTCTCTGCTTTCCTGGGCCAATAGCGCCGCAATTTTCACACCCGTACGGGATCGGCGGCAAAAAAACAAGTCTGAAAAAAAAACTAAAGATAGTTTGGTTTGCAGGCCCTTCGACGACCGATCTACATGGTTAAGCACTTACACAAGGAAAAGGAAAGCAAAATTGCAACCATAAATCCTGATACAACTGAAGCTGTCATGAAGAACATCAGGGGTATTCCATTTCTAATGCAGGTTGGTAATATTACCATTTTTTGTTAAACAAACATATTTTCAAAAAAAAATTTGAAAACTCATGAAATCAGCCTCTCTCTTCTCTCTCTCTCTCTCTCTCGAAAGGTAATAAAAAATTTCTTCCGTAACGCTTTTAAAAAGAAACTTTTGAATTATAATTCAGTTCGTTTAATGAAGTTTTTTTTAGAATAAAACAGTCTCTTACCTGATTACAAGAAATTTACCAAGTTCCAAAAAAATTCTCAAAAAACCAATTAGTCAAAACAATAAAATTTGTTCACTTATGCTTACAGGCAATTCAATACTCCATGGAAGCTACGTATTACCGTGACGTAATGACCGAAATGGGTGAAGGTGTTGTCCGAACATCTGTTATTCACACAGCGCCCGCTTGCACTTCTGTGTTGGATTCTGATGACGACGAACAACAACAACCTATAAGAGCTACGCCGAGGTATGTTTTCATTTTGAACTTTAAAAGCAATTTAACTTTGCAAAGTCAGTTATGTTTTAGGCATTCAGCAGAAGAGCAATGGTTGCCTTTCGGTGAAAGCTGGCGAAACGAACAGTTGAGACTATCGCTTGAACGAGGATCCAGCAACCTTTTGGTAGGGAATTCACAATTATTTTGTTTTCTTTGTTTTTTTTAATGAATGTGATGTATAATCACAGAGATAATGTTTGAAATAGGACTATTTTTCAATAATTTTAAAGGAACCGCTAGGGACCGCCGTTACTGTATGCGCCTTACCGCGGCCGCCGATCTTATACGGGTGTGAAACAAGCGGCGATACAATGCCAGACCACCAAAGTTTTCTGCGTCTTTTAAGGCGGGAACATTGAAAATTCAAAAGTGACGACCAACAAGTCAATTAACAGAAAAACATCGTGCGTTAAAATGTTAAAAATTAAAAGTTAAAATTTTTGGTTTGTTAAAATGCCGGTTTTCCACAGGTGCCAAAAATGGCTTTTCCTATGCAGATTTCTCTAAAACGGCGCATTCAAACCAAAAACTGTTATATAGTTTCTTGAATTACTTTTCAACCTCTTTTATTTGAGAAAAAAATCAAAAAAGGCCCCTTACGCTCTCTTTAATGTAAAGTTTTTCACTTACGCGGAAAAACGTGAAAGTGCTTTTTTAGGGTAGAGCGTGTTAGGAAAACTTTATTTAAAAAAATGGAAACAACTATGCTTTAGGTATTCCCTTACTCAGAAGCATCAACGCATCGAGATGCAATGAACCGAGAGATCACAGAACACGACTTCTCAAGAATCGAAAGCATTAAACGACCGCATGGGTTAGTTTTTTTTCCTTTTTTATATTGTTTGCTAGTTTCAATTGTATAGAAAATAAATTTTCAGGTACTTCTCCACAAGATCACTTGGAAAGCAAAACCAGTTCCAAGTGCGTTGCATCGGCATGAGTGCTTCGTTTATCGAACGTTTCAACAACTCTTTCCGGGGTTCTTCTTGTGACCAGTAATTCCAACATTGTTTTTATAATGCAAAATGTTTGTTGGTTAATAATTAGCTATTTGTATGACTTAAATTTTGGCTGAGTAATAAATATTTAATTTTTCTTGCATTAATTTAGGCAGGTTAGGACAAATGTTATCGGGATTATTGGTCACCGGATTTCATAGCCTGCAGAACTTTTTATTATTTTTTTTGAAACCGATGTATACATTATACCAAAAAGTACATTTTCTTTTTTTATTAAATTTAATTAACCCATTTCAGAGAATTTCTGTTTACATACTTGACTACAAACTGGTAGGACTTTTGAAACGTAGTGTTAGTATGTTAAATTTACACAACTTTTAAAATTAAATTAAATTCTTTCAAAACTGAGTTATATGTTTTTTTGCAAAACCTTCTTTTAAAGAATTTAACAAAATCTTAAGAGTTTTATATTACTGTACTATGGTTGACTTATTAAAAGTGCAATATTTTTATATCATTAAATGCAAGTTAATTTTTTAAGTTAACGAAATCTTTAACGAAAAAAAAAACTTTTTTTCTCATTAAACCTGAATTTAAAATTTCAAAATAATTTGATTTACAGAAAGAATAGCTAAATCTTTAGCCTTTTAAATTAATGCATTCTTTCTAGATTAAAAATTTGTTTTTGTAAAATTGCAACTAAAGCCTGATACGAGTTAGGATTATTACTTAAAGAGAATTAAATAATAATGTAATTTTTGCTAAATGCATTATAGTTAACTGCAATCAGAATAGTTCAAAATTTGTCCACAAATGTCTACTTTTGTGATTTATTACACAACTCATGTCATAGTTTGGTTTGGAAAAAAATCGCTCCTTATCACTAGTCTGGGCAGTTTTATCAGTTCACAAAGCAAAACGTCCTACTTTCAGACTCGTTGCTTTTTACATTCTGTCCCACGCCAACTCAGCAATTACATTCAGATTATTTAGCTGACATGGATAACATCGAAATAATCGAAAATGCTCCCCAACAACTCATCGACGCCCTGGATGCCGAGGTTTTCAAATTAGTTTTCACAAAAAACTAAAAACATTGTTTAAGATGTTCAAAACGGAGGGATGGTCTCGCGTTATCGGAACAATGGAAATTTGCCGTAAAGGATTGGATTATTTTAATTTTGTGATAGCAATGGATAAACGTAAGTTTTTATAAACTATGAGTTTTAGAACGACTAAACTTTTAGATTAAAGGGACCATCATCTTTTGTGACTTAATCTTCGATTAACGAGCTTTATAAAAGTTTAAAAAAAAAGAAAATATGTGAGAGTTTGGGATGAAATGCGTCGTTTTTTGAGAAATGAGCATGAAACGCCATTTTCTGACCATCCCATGCAAACGGAATTTTAATAAACTACGTGCACTGTGTTTACGCGCCTGTCCTATCTATCTATCAATCAGTTAATCGATTTTTTGATTGTAGCTTTTGAATTTTCAATGTTCCTGCCTGAAAAGACGCAGAAAACTCTGGTTGTCTGACATGGTAGCGCCGCGCTTTTAACACCCGTACGAGATCGGCGGCCGCGGAAAGAATAGTTCCATCGAAAACAATATTGAATACCATACGCAAACACATATCGAAAAGAGGTCTCTACAGTTCATTTAAAAACCAAAGGCTAAAGTTTAGGGTTAATTATATATTTTCCTCACAATTAAAAATTCTTTATATAGTCAGTTCATCTTAAATTAAAAATTTTTGAAAAACATTTTGAAAAGTTGTAACCTCAGAAATGTTCAGGTTCAAATGAGCCAGTAGGAGCCATTTCAATCTCCCGTGACTCTTCTTGCAACGGAAATCCGGAAGAGGATCTGTTCTACATCGGAGGTTTTTACGTAAAACCCGACTACCGTGGAATCGGAATAGGACGAACACTTTTTGATCTTGCTATAAAGCAAACCGAGGGCTTTAATGTAACCTTAAATGCTTGTAAATGTGTAAAATTAGTTTTTTAAATGTTTTTTTACAGCAATTCATCTGGTCGACTTGTACAAGCAGAAAGGTTTCCAGCATTGCAGGGAGTTTAAAAACGCTTTTCTAATGATTGAGACTTCTAAAATTAAGGTGTTTAATCAGCTCTCGGTTGAAGGCGTAGTGATCAAGGTAACTTATAGTTTTTTTTCTAAAAAGAAAATAATTTAGGATATTGCGGAAGTTGGAAAACAAGAAATAGCTGAGTATGACGTCACAATTTCTGGAAGGGAACGTTCGAATTATCTTTGGTTATGGATTACGGAGCCACACGGAAAAACTCGGGTAAAAAACATGCTGATTTGCTTTGACATTTTGTTTTTAAACTTTTATGGCTATTAAATGAAAAGTAAAAAAAACCGTTTTCAGGTTGCAATTGACAAGGCAACAGGAAAGGTCATCGGTTTCTGTAGCATTCATCCACAGTACGTTAACCGCTTGGTGGTGGGGCCTTTCTATGCGGAATCCGTGGTAATTCGCCATCATTTTTGTCAACCTATTTAAATAAGGAAGTGGCTGATGCACTCCTTCGTTCAACCCTAGTCACATTCAACTTGACTGACTACTCTCACATTATCTTCAAATTCCCGGAAAGCAACAAAGGACTGAAAACGTGAGCTCCGTTTAAATTTTTTTTTGCAATTTTTACTGCGACGGATTGCAGTAACTATTGTACATATTTTTGCTGACACTTTGATCATTGCACTCATAAGAAACTATTTTATTTTTAGTCGCAGTTTTTCCAATAACTCTTTTTTTTCAAATTTGCCCATTTTTTCAGAATTCTCGAAAGTCTCTTCGAAGGGCCGCTAGAAATCTTCGCTGACTGCGTAACTCAGTTTACCCACAAGAGTCTGCAAAGTGATGCCATGAGAATCTTTTGTGTTACAGAAACAGCACATAGCTTCATTTAACAATTTGAAAAATTTCTATAAAAACTTTAGTTTAAAGTTAAAATTCCGGATTTATTACTTTAAAAATTATGTTTCAGCATTGTGGAAAATCTTATCGATGGTCCGGCACACGTACTTGTTAATGGAATGACCCAGTTTACCCGAGTTTGTCTCAAAACACCGGCGGATAAAGTTTTTTGCCTGACTGAGACGGCTCACAGTTTTGTTTAGGTGATCCAAGTTTAATCAATACATTGACCCATTATGCGAATAAAACTATTTTCTTTTTAGCTATGTATATTTGCTCAGTTTTTAGCTTCTTCAAAGACTAAGAGGAATGCTTTACACTGACCGGGCTGACTTGAAATAAACCTTCGACCCGACCCGTTTCGGCTTTTTTACCCGGAGGACCCTGTCAAATTTGTCAAACAGGCGACCAGGGTTCGATCCGGATCGGTGCACTTTATATATTTTTTCAATTGAAAGTGATTATATAGGCAGTCGAAGTATTATAAAGCTTTTGTCTACGTTTAAAAAAATAGTATGCTCTCAAAAATCTCTTTTTTATAAAATTTTCAATTTGTTTCAGTAACCGGGCCGAACCATGCCGAGCCGACCATATTTGCAGCCCCAACCAAATTTGAAAAGTATGCTAAAAGGGCTAAGGCTTTCATTATTTAGGCTACGGCTTAGGCTTAGGCTTAGGCTTAGGCTTAGGCTTAGGCTTAGGCTTAGGCTTAGGCTTAGGCTTAGGCTTAGGCTTAGGCTTAGGCTTAGGCTTAGGCTTAGGCTTAGGCTTAGGCTTAGGCTTAGGCTTAGGCTTAGGCTTAGGCTTAGGCTTAGGCTTAGGCTTAGGCTTAGGCTTAGGCTTAGGCTTAGGCTTAGGCTTAGGCTTAGGCTTAGGCTTAGGCTTAGGCTTAGGCTTAGGCTTAGGCTTAGGCTTAGGCTTAGGCTTAGGCTTAGGCTTAGGCTTAGGCTTAGGCTTAGGCTTAGGCTTAGGCTTAGGCTTAGGCTTAGGCTTAGGCTTAGGCTTAGGCTTAGGCTTAGGCTTAGGCTTAGGCTTAGGCTTAGGCTTAGGCTTAGGCTTAGGCTTAGGCTTAGGCTTAGGCTTAGGCTTAGGCTTAGGCTTAGGCTTAGGCTTAGGCTTAGGCTTAGGCTTAGGCTTAGGCTTAGGCTTAGGCTTAGGCTTAGGCTTAGGCTTAGGCTTAGGCTTAGGCTTAGGCTTAGGCTTAGGCTTAGGCTTAGGCTTAGGCTTAGGCTTAGGCTTAGGCTTAGGCTTAGGCTTAGGCTTAGGCTTAGGCTTAGGCTTAGGCTTAGGCTTAGGCTTAGGCTTAGGCTTAGGCTTAGGCTTAGGCTTAGGCTTAGGCTTAGGCTTAGGCTTAGGCTTAGGCTTAGGCTTAGGCTTAGGCTTAGGCTTAGGCTTAGGCTTAGGCTTAGGCTTAGGCTTAGGCTTAGGCTTAGGCTTAGGCTTAGGCTTAGGCTTAGGCTTAGGCTTAGGCTTAGGCTTAGGCTTAGGCTTAGGCTTAGGCTTAGGCTTAGGCTTAGGCTTAGGCTTAGGCTTAGGCTTAGGCTTAGGCTTAGGCTTAGGCTTAGGCTTAGGCTTAGGCTTAGGCTTAGGCTTAGGCTTAGGCTTAGGCTTAGGCTTAGGCTTAGGCTTAGGCTTAGGCTTAGGCTTAGGCTTAGGCTTAGGCTTAGGCTTAGGCTTAGGCTTAGGCTTAGGCTTAGGCTTAGGCTTAGGCTTAGGCTTAGGCTTAGGCTTAGGCTTAGGCTTAGGCTTAGGCTTAGGCTTAGGCTTAGGCTTAGGCTTAGGCTTAGGCTTAGGCTTAGGCTTAGGCTTAGGCTTAGGCTTAGGCTTAGGCTTAGGCTTAGGCTTAGGCTTAGGCTTAGGCTTAGGCTTAGGCTTAGGCTTAGGCTTAGGCTTAGGCTTAGGCTTAGGCTTAGGCTTAGGCTTAGGCTTAGGCTTAGGCTTAGGCTTAGGCTTAGGCTTAGGCTTAGGCTTAGGCTTAGGCTTAGGCTTAGGCTTAGGCTTAGGCTTAGGCTTAGGCTTAGGCTTAGGCTTAGGCTTAGGCTTAGGCTTAGGCTTAGGCTTAGGCTTAGGCTTAGGCTTAGGCTTAGGCTTAGGCTTAGGCTTAGGCTTAGGCTTAGGCTTAGGCTTAGGCTTAGGCTTAGGCTTAGGCTTAGGCTTAGGCTTAGGCTTAGGCTTAGGCTTAGGCTTAGGCTTAGGCTTAGGCTTAGGCTTAGGCTTAGGCTTAGGCTTAGGCTTAGGCTTAGGCTTAGGCTTAGGCTTAGGCTTAGGCTTAGGCTTAGGCTTAGGCTTAGGCTTAGGCTTAGGCTTAGGCTTAGGCTTAGGCTTAGGCTTAGGCTTAGGCTTAGGCTTAGGCTTAGGCTTAGGCTTAGGCTTAGGCTTAGGCTTAGGCTTAGGCTTAGGCTTAGGCTTAGGCTTAGGCTTAGGCTTAGGCTTAGGCTTAGGCTTAGGCTTAGGCTTAGGCTTAGGCTTAGGCTTAGGCTTAGGCTTAGGCTTAGGCTTAGGCTTAGGCTTAGGCTTAGGCTTAGGCTTAGGCTTAGGCTTAGGCTTAGGCTTAGGCTTAGGCTTAGGCTTAGGCTTAGGCTTAGGCTTAGGCTTAGGCTTAGGCTTAGGCTTAGGCTTAGGCTTAGGCTTAGGCTTAGGCTTAGGCTTAGGCTTAGGCTTAGGCTTAGGCTTAGGCTTAGGCTTAGGCTTAGGCTTAGGCTTAGGCTTAGGCTTAGGCTTAGGCTTAGGCTTAGGCTTAGGCTTAGGCTTAGGCTTAGGCTTAGGCTTAGGCTTAGGCTTAGGCTTAGGCTTAGGCTTAGGCTTAGGCTTAGGCTTAGGCTTAGGCTTAGGCTTAGGCTTAGGCTTAGGCTTAGGCTTAGGCTTAGGCTTAGGCTTAGGCTTAGGCTTAGGCTTAGGCTTAGGCTTAGGCTTAGGCTTAGGCTTAGGCTTAGGCTTAGGCTTAGGCTTAGGCTTAGGCTTAGGCTTAGGCTTAGGCTTAGGCTTAGGCTTAGGCTTAGGCTTAGGCTTAGGCTTAGGCTTAGGCTTAGGCTTAGGCTTAGGCTTAGGCTTAGGCTTAGGCTTAGGCTTAGGCTTAGGCTTAGGCTTAGGCTTAGGCTTAGGCTTAGGCTTAGGCTTAGGCTTAGGCTTAGGCTTAGGCTTAGGCTTAGGCTTAGGCTTAGGCTTAGGCTTAGGCTTAGGCTTAGGCTTAGGCTTAGGCTTAGGCTTAGGCTTAGGCTTAGGCTTAGGCTTAGGCTTAGGCTTAGGCTTAGGCTTAGGCTTAGGCTTAGGCTTAGGCTTAGGCTTAGGCTTAGGCTTAGGCTTAGGCTTAGGCTTAGGCTTAGGCTTAGGCTTAGGCTTAGGCTTAGGCTTAGGCTTAGGCTTAGGCTTAGGCTTAGGCTTAGGCTTAGGCTTAGGCTTAGGCTTAGGCTTAGGCTTAGGCTTAGGCTTAGGCTTAGGCTTAGGCTTAGGCTTAGGCTTAGGCTTAGGCTTAGGCTTAGGCTTAGGCTTAGGCTTAGGCTTAGGCTTAGGCTTAGGCTTAGGCTTAGGCTTAGGCTTAGGCTTAGGCTTAGGCTTAGGCTTAGGCTTAGGCTTAGGCTTAGGCTTAGGCTTAGGCTTAGGCTTAGGCTTAGGCTTAGGCTTAGGCTTAGGCTTAGGCTTAGGCTTAGGCTTAGGCTTAGGCTTAGGCTTAGGCTTAGGCTTAGGCTTAGGCTTAGGCTTAGGCTTAGGCTTAGGCTTAGGCTTAGGCTTAGGCTTAGGCTTAGGCTTAGGCTTAGGCTTAGGCTTAGGCTTAGGCTTAGGCTTAGGCTTAGGCTTAGGCTTAGGCTTGAAGCAGGCTGAGCAGGCTTGGGCTTGGGCTTGGGCTTGAGCAGGC